>JASDQU010438758.1:0-39711 GCA_032191745.1 Picea mariana | reverse complement strand
AAGGGGGAGGGAATTGTAACACCATGTTTCCCCCAGTCTATAAAAATAACTATATTGGCCAAGAACTATGGCAAACTCAAAGACGTGAATGTTTGATTTGATGGACCTTTTTATGAAAGTTCGATGAATGTAAATTATGTTATAAATATGTGTTGCATGGCTGTTAGGAGGGGGATGTGCTAAAAGAGACCACGATGGCTAATGAGAGGTGGTGGAAGGGACCTGGAATGGTTGCATTAACTTCCACCGAGCCAGTACCGTACTAGTTTTACTTTCTCAAAGACCAAAGCTACTCTCTGACCCCAGAATGGATTTCCCATCAAATTGGTAGATGAGGAGGCTCCTCAAGAGTTGATGAGGGGATGGGGGTGAACCGCCCATCCGTAACAGCTCCCAGACCTGACCGTGGACAGGGAAATTCACGCCGCACGCAATCTTGTAGAGAAAAGGCAAGAGAGGAAGTGTGGTAAGGAAGGAAAAAGAGAGAGGAGAACGTGCACGACAGGGATCGCGAGGAAGAAATGGAGAAACTCCGAAAACACAAGGAGTTTTGAACGAAGGATAAGGAGAGTAACCTTCGTCCTTGACTTCCTTTGATCTGAGAGTAGAAATTTGGAGTCACCAAGCCTACGATTGGGTGGAAACGAGCACCCCTCTCAGCATTCGCAACATGTCTAGAATTTCTGATAAGTGCTATGTCTTGCATTTGGAATTGAATGTCACGATCGCATGCTCATTTTTATACGCTCGTAAATAGTTTCTGTATAGAAGTGTTTTCCTTGTGTTATAATTAGAAATAATGGATGCATGTTTATACTGATATAACTACAAATCGGTTAATGTATAGAATGTATGATTTCGGGATACGACTCTGTTCCCTTGAGGATTGACCCATCTAACTTGACTCGTGCTATGCCTTGGTTCATCCTCCTGAAGGCACCTTTTTTGGGAAATTCCCTCGCATTACAGAGTCAGAGTGAATCCCTTGAAAAGACTACCATTGTAGTAAATCCGCAAGTTTACCTTGCCCCTGTCGTGAAGTAAATGGGCTTTGAAGTTTCGGTACCCGGGAAACCCAATGGTATGAATCCCACGTCTTCGCAAGTTGCGAAATCCTGGTATGTGAAATCTCGGTATGTAAAACCCCAAAGTGGTGTAGTGTAAAAGGATTTCAGCATTTCGATACCCGAGAAACCCAATGGTATGAATCCCACGTCTTTGCAAGTTGCGAAATCCCAGTACACGAAATTCTGGTATGTAAAACCCTGAAGCGGTGTAGTGTAAAACATTTCAGTGTTTTGGCACCTGGGAAAACCAAGGGAAAGTTCCCTTGTATTCTCCAGTTGCGAAATCTCGATATGCAAAACCCCAAAATGGTTTAGCATGAATAGCTTTTTGTGTTTCAGCGTTTCGGCACCCGGGAAACCCAAGGGAAAGTTCCCTTGTATTCCCCAGTCATGAAATCTCGATATGCAAAACCCCAAAATGGTTTAGCGTGAATAGGTTTTGGTGTTTCAGAGTTACGGCACCTCGAAAACCCAAGGGCAAGTTCCCTTGTATTTGCTGGTCATGAAATCCCAATATGCAAAACCCTGAAATGGTTTAGCGTGAATAGGTTTTGGTGTTTCGACGTTTTGGCACCCAGGAAACCCAAGGGCAAGTTCCCTTGTATTCGCTAGTCACGAAATCTCGATATACAAAACCCCGAAATGGTTTAGCATGAATAGGTTTTGGTGTTTCGGTGTTTCGACACTTGGGAAACCCAAGGGAAAGACCCCTTGTCTTCGCCAGTCGCAAAATACCGGTACGTGAAACCCCAATGCGCTCTCTGAATGAGCCCTAGGTCACCAGACAGGGTCTTGTGGTAGGGAGGAGGAGTCCCGAAAGAATCTGGATCACCCATTTGTAGGGACGTGAGGCGAAGATCTAAGGCCACCGAGGTTTTGGACAACATAGGAATAGGAGTGAAGACCTTGCTAGAAATCCCAAAAGGTAGAGTGTTGGGATTTAATCTGGGCTGTTGATCAAGTCGACGATATGGACCATATATCCAGATCATACCGGGCTTTCGGTTCCAGGGATTTTAAAGGGAAAGGAGGAATTCTTGCATCACGATTTCTTGAATCGCGAAACCATGAAAGCATTTAGAGGAACAATGCCAGGTCATAGGATCAATTGTATGAAAAGAAACCCAAGGGAGGAGCTAAGGATCTGTTAGACCCTTTCAGGTTTCGACATTTCGAAAGACAGAGAATAAAGGAATGATTGCATCGTGATTCCCTGAATCATGAAAGCTAGAAGTGCCTTTTTGGTAAGGTCTGTGGTCATAGCCAACGATCACATGGGGGAGCATAAGGGAAGGGAGGGTCTGTGCTAGGCCCCATAGAATTTCGGGGATTTTGTCCCTCGAGAGAAAAAAAAAATGCGAAAAATCTTAGTTGTCGTAGTGGGTGTGTGATAGCTTCACCCACATAGGAGAACCATGGAATGACAAGAGGATAGTCCGAGGACAAGAGAGAATGAATGAAGCAATAAAGAAAGAAGGGAGGGACTAAGGATGCAGAGAACTGAAGTAGGTATACCAGAGGAAGAAGACGATTTTGTAGAACTGCACAGAGGAAGGAGTTACAAGAGGAGAAATACTAGGGTTGAGAAAGGAGAGTCGTGCAATGAGGCAGAGGGGAGAGGACCTTACACAATAGTCCAAATCATGGAGATATCACACATAAGAGGATGTGAAGAAGAGTTCCAGTCCATTCCTATAATATAAGAACTGTTAGGTCCTAGTCATGTGGGATCATGCGTCGAATCCATGACCCCATGTGTGTAACCACAATAAGAAATAACAATTGAAGACTTATCAAAGTAAATTATAGTTACTAAGGGAGGATACAATAGTAGAAATCAGAGCAGTGGAAGCAATGCACAGAGTAAGAGTCAACCAACATCACCAAGAGGAGGGAATACACAACAAATCATGGTAGAGGTAGAAAATACCCTTATACTACTTGAGTTCTAGGGAGTTGAGTCATAGGACCCATAAAAACATCTATTTGTCTATGAGACAATTTGGGGTGCTAAGAACATCCAAGATGAGGCCGTGAATATTGTGTAGTTGGAAACAAAATTTAAAAGTCATGTGTTAGTATAGTACATGATGTTGTAGAGTACCACACCTATAGGATAATCCATGACTTTGGTAGAGATAAGACAAGCATTGTTAAAATATTTCAAGAAGCCAAAGTCTAAGTCATAGTATATTACAGAGATGAAGGAAATTAAATAGGTGTAGAATGATTAAGTCTGGGATTGTTAGCAATGTTAGAAGAATCTAATGGGTAGACTTACTTTCCATATCCCTAATCAAAAACATCAATAATGGTTTATTGCAGGACTTCTACCACACATTTGTAGGCCATTGATTCAAGAGAAGGTTGCGTCACATCTAGAGGCTTTGGAAATTGAAATGAATTTGGAATCATTCCCCATAGAAGACATTGGAGGTATGGGACAAGTTCATATGCAATTGGATGCTTTGATGATTCAACTGGAAGAAATTACAAAAGGGAAGGAGAAATGGGAACAATTTTGGTGTACCGAGTGTAGGAATGAAGGTCATCAGAAGGATGAATGCCCAACAATTGCACAATATCTCACAACTGGAGCATCGAATCCATTACCAGGAGGGGGGTATTGCAATATATGTAAGAAATGGGGAAATATTCCAACTGAGCATTCACTACTACAAAAGTATCAGAGTACACCAAGGAATTTTTTTTGTAATTTATACATGTCAGTTGGACATGTAAAAAAGGATTACCATGCATTCAATTTGATGAGGGAGTACACTACAAATATGTACAAGATTAGGGAGGAGAATGTTGCAATAGAAGGAGGTGGCCCACAGTATAATAATCAGAGGAGATTTAATCTAGGGAACAAAGGAAATTTTTGCAGAGGGTGAGGCAGAGGAAATTATGGTAGAGGAGGAAGAGGAATGATAATATGTTACAATTGTAATCAATTGAGACACTTAGCTCATGACTATCCAAATCCATGTACAACATGCACACACCGTCGAGCACTAGACTATGTGACAACATATTATCCTCAACTAGTTGCAAAATTGCAGGAAAGAGGGAATCAAAACCAGAATCCAAATCTGAATGTACATAAAATATCAGTTCAAAACTGCAACAAAGGACCTAGAATAACGATTGTTACACACAGAGGAGATAGAAATGGAGTTGATGTCATGAATGGAGGAAAGTAGGCTAAGAAATTGGTAAGGAAGTCAAAAGGGCCTATGCCAACATTCAATCGTCAGCAGGAAAATGAGACATATTAGAGGGAAATAAAAGAGGTACTTGGATAAGATTGGGGAATGTCAACATCATCTGTGCCATAGGCCAATCATTGCGTTGGGCTAGAGAATCCAACTGGGAAGGTAAGAACTCTAAGAGAATTATTGAGAAGGTAGAGCTTATGAAAGATGAAATTGTGTTGAATGCACTATATGAAATGATTGATCATTGCATGCAAGGAAGGGAAACTCCCATTGCATAGAGGGTGGTGAATCAAGGACTTCACATAAAGAGGACCAATGGAGAATTCATATTCAGTGCAAAAATTGGAGAATATAATGTGGATAATGTTATCTTGGACTTAGGGTTTGATGTGAATGTATTTCCAAAGCATACATGGGAGACGATGGGAAAACCCAAGATGGTATGGTCTCATGTTCAGTTCAGGCTCGCAAATCAACACAAGATAGTATTGATTGGTTGATTGACAAGAGTACTTGTGAACATATATGGGGTGTGCAGTGTAGCAGACTTTGAATTTATTGAGATCATCGATGATAGTCAACTATATCCATCATTTATGTGACTTGAATGGTAACTTGATAATCAGGCGATCATTAATCTAAAGTGGAGAGAAATTATATTTGAATTCATAGATTTGAAATTTACAACACCATTAGACCCAATATAAGGAAAGAGGTACATCAATACAACGAGAGAAAACAACATTGACAACTTGTATAAAATCTACGTGGATGGATGATTATGTAAACCCTACTATAGATGGTACTCTAAGTTGGAGAAGTATTAGTTCATGTGCATCAAATTCAGAATAAGGTGTAGGAATTGGCAGAAGAGGATGCATGAAGTATCAACTAGATGATGTGCATGCATGACCTAATATCCGTGCTAGATTGGAACAAAGTTATGTGATCCACCCAACTATAATGGATTGATATAAGATTGTTTGTAAATGAATTTGAGTTGTAGGGACTCGAACAACAAAATATGTTGGCACTAGATGTTTTCCATAAAGAAACTCTAGCTAGATGGTGGGATGCACACAAAGAGGGAATGGAAGGTTGGTCACAATGTATAAGACTAATGCAACTCAGGTTTGATACTGAGGTAGAAAATATTACACAGAGGTATACAGGGGAGAGTGACCCAGTGGATCATGTGGAGTAGTGCAGGGATAGATGGAAGTTGACACCAATGGAATAAGGGATACATACATTTATACATACACTCAATACAATCCTAAAGAACCGGTATCTGGAATTGGAAATGCATAGAGAGACAACCAAATTGGACTAGCTGGCTTAGAGGTACAAAGTCACATTTACATTTGAACATGAATCTGCATAAATAGATGAAACACTTACAAGCTATTCTAACTAAGATATTCTTAGAAGAAGGGCTATTGGAGGTGGTACCAGTCTATAATGCGCACAGAGATGCTATGATTTTTCATGAGTTATTGGAGTGTTACCATGTTTTTAAGGAAGAACATGATGAAGAAGATACCAAGAATGCCAAAATACCTGAAACCTAAGGAGAATGTGCAGTAGAAGGGACATAACTGGAATCTACCATGTCACACAACCAATAAATATGTGGAAGGTAAACATTAGGATGACAAAGAATCCAAATTTTGCGTAGATAGGGGATTATCGGAGTGATGAGATAATAGAGAAGATTGCAGACTTGTTGTGAGAATAGCAAGACCTATTCCCAACTACATTTTCAAAGATGAAGGGAATAATTGGAGACTTAATTGAGATGAAGATTCCCTTGAAACTAGGTGCTAAGCCAGTGTGATAGAGGCCTTATAGGTTAAAGTAGAAATAGACAAAATGATGGATGGAGGAAGTATTGAACCCATGGTGGAATCAAAGTGGATAATCCCAATGGTAGTGCAAGACAAGAAGACATGAGGAATTAGGAATTTTGTGGATCTAAGGAAGTTGAATGATGCATTTTTACATGACCTGTTCCAAACAGCATTCACAGATGACGTACTCGAGAACATAAGAGGGAAAGAGACTTATTATGTCATAGATGGATTCTCAAAGTACCATCAAATAAAAATTGTGCAGGAGGACTGATACAATACTACTTTCGTGACAGAGTGGGAAAGTTATAAGTATACAATAATTCCCTTTGGACTGAAGAATGCCCTTGCATGTTTTTCAAGAGTGGTGGTTGCGACGTTAATGAATTTATGCATAAGTTCCTTGAAGTATACTTACATGATTGGACTGTGTTGAGTCTACTAAAGGATCACATAGAATTTCTCATGCTAATGTTGGATAGGTGTAGACAGTGTCATATCTAGCTGAATTTGAAGAAGTGTTTTTTTTTTTGCATAGTTTGGAATTTTATTGGGCCATGTAGTCAACAAGTAGGGATTAATAGTGGATCCAACCAATATTGTAGTGATTCTAAAACCACTTACATTATTCAGACAAATGAAGGAAACTATGGGTCATACAAGATATTACAAGAATTTTATCAAAGGCTATGCATGGATCACAACACCTATGGAAAATTCACTGAAGAAGGAAGTAAAGTTCCAATGGAACAAATACTTTTAGAAAGGTTTGGACACCTTAAAAAAAAAAAGACTAGTGACCGTGCTGATTTTTATCTTTCCATATTGGAACAGGGAGTTCCACGTTCATGCAGATGCATCATCCATAACGTTGAGTGAAATACTATCTCAACTAGGAGAGGGGAGACATAGTTCACCCAATCTCTTTTTCATGTAGGAGGGTATCCATAGTAGAGAAGAATTACAACACCATAGAACGTGAAGAATTGGAAATGGCATACGTTCTGCAAAAGTTAAGACATTATTTCTTGGGGTCTCACTTTAATATGTACACAGACCACTCTGCATTAAAATACTTAGAGAAAAAGATGGTGTTGATGGGGATAATATGCATATGGCTATTGTTGTTTCAGGAATACGATTTTGAGGTTGTGGTTAAACTAGGGAAGTTTAATGCAGGACCAGATCATTTATTGCCCATACTATCTGGAAAATATCCAAGGAATCTAGATGACAACTTAACGAATGCACAAATATTTGCAGTTAAAATGGTGGATGATTACTTCTCGGACATCGTGCAGTTTCTAAGTACAAGAATGGCCCTATCCGACATGACGTTTGCATAGAAGAAACAACTAGTAGTTAAAGAAACACACTATCAGCTCATTCCAATAAATTTGTATAAGTTGGGTGCAAATGGAATATCAAGATGATGAGTGTTGGAACATGAAAGGACTATGATACTCACAGAAGTGAAAGAAGGGATTAGAGGAGGACATTACACAGGAAAAATAGCTATGCAAAATATTTTATGCATCGGGATTTGGTGGATGACACTTCACAAAGATGTTAAGGAACACAATCAGTCATGCAATGTATATCAAAAAGTGGGAAATCCATCTAGGAGGGATGCAATTCCCTTAAATACACAAGTTATGTTGAAAGTATTTGATAAATGGGTCATAGACTTTATGGGGCCAATCAACCCATGAGCATGAAGACTAGCGGAAAGGTACATAATCACCTCGACAGAGTATTTGACAACATGGAAAGAAGTAGTGTCAGTCCTAGACTACACCGAGGATACTATTGCATGATTTCTATTTGAGAATGTAGTCACACGATTTGGATGTCTGCATATATTAGTTAGTGATCAAGAAACACACTTTCGAAATAAAAAGATTGCAGCATTGACCAAGGAGTTTCATCATCTGGACAGTACCCTGTATCATTCTCAGGCCAATGGGACAATGGAATCTTTCAAGAAAATCCTTGAGACTGCTTTGACAAAGATATGTAATATAGGGAGAGATGACTTGGGACTTAAGAGTTCCTTCACTTTTATGGGCCTACAAGAAGAAAATAAAAACGTTGACAGGGAAGACACATTTTAGGTTGGTCTATAGGAAATAAGTAGTGTTTCCAATCGATTTTATTCTACCTAGCCTGTGCATTGCAACGATCACTGATATTTCAAACTCTTACGCAATAGAGGAGCGATTTTCCTAGTTGGTACAACTTGAGGAAGATTGGTTTGTCATAGGTTTCCATGAACAATTTCAGAAATCCAAAGAGAAGGAATGGCATGATAGACACATTAAACATAAAAAATTTCAAGAGGGAGACTTGGTATTACTCCATGACAACAGGTTTATGCAACATCCTGAAAAGTTCAAAATTCACTTGTTATGACCTTGTATGATTAAGCAGGTGATGGAGATAGTTGTCGCGTAGTTGAAAGCCATGAATGGGGAAGTCCTTGGAGGAATGGTGAATGGAAGTTAGTTGAATCTCTATACTGATGGCCAAAAGTTTGTGCAGTATTTTGGGTTGTACTAGAACACATGTATCATAGTAATTGTACTATAGTATGAAGATAAAACATAGAAAAAAATAAAAATTAGAAAAAAAAATCAAATAAAAAGAATATATAGAAAATGAAAAATGATTATAGAGTACAAAGGCATAAGAAATTGCATAGAAGGAATAATTATCGTTCTATCGGAATGGAACTGTACCAGTTAAGAAAATAATTCATAGAAGAAAAATACTGTGAAGAAAACGAATGCAAAAGCAAGAACAATTGCATAGTATGGTACTAACAGGACCATTAAAAATCATTAAAGCAAAGAAACAATGGCTACAAAGTGGCAATAATATATCATAAATGCACCGTATAGTCTTAAATGGTAAAATACCCTGGAAATCACGATAGACTAGTAGTACGAGGAAAAAATCACATGACATATTCAGTAATAAAGACACATTTATTTGAACATTCATCAACCCTGTTGGAAGATTGGAAAAGTTAGTTAAGGCATGAAGAGACATGAACAATTGGAAATAAGGCATAAAATTAATTAAGGGTCACCATACGTGACTTATTGTGTTTCTGAGCTACATGCAAGAGAGAGAAATTGAGATCCGACTCAAAGTCGAACTACAACCACACTAAAACAACCACAGAGAACGTAAAGGAACTTGTCACATAAAACAATGGCCCTGCTGAAAGTTCAAGTGGCATCAACAACAACATGGAAGCAATCAAAACAACCACCAGTGGTCGAGGAAACACCTGGAGCTTCAGGTTCACAAGGAATATTTAATAGGGACTATATCCCACTAAGGAAAGATAATGCACCTCAAGTTAAGGTACCGACAGATGGAAAATACCCCTTGGTAACATCACCAATCCCGCCTAGCGTAAGTATTGAAGGAGACATGATCTCCAACACCAACTGGATGGAAGCACCTACTTCCACTTATACAAGCACCAACTTGCACACATAAAACTCTTTGTTTTCCCTAGCACCACCCTGCCTCTTTCTTTTCTAGCCACAACTAGATGGAAGCTACAATTCCCAGTATTCAAGCACCAACTTGACTAATAGAGGACCACAGTCCTCTCTAGCACAACCCTACCACCATGATTATAGATATTTTCTTGAATAATACCTTACAACAATAAAAATATATCAATACTTACCATTTCTTCTCTTTTCTGCAATTCTGCTCTGCCTTTGTCTATTCATGCTTGGCTCCACTTGCTGTCTCTTTTATGTTTTGCAGTAACGCTCTGCTTCTGTCTGTTCATACTTATCTTCATTTGTTGTCTCTTTCCATATACTCTTTCTCTATTCTTCTCATGCTCTTAGGTTCTTGTACATTCTTCTCTTTTCATCATTTCTGCTCCATTCTGCTTATGTTCTTCATCTTTGAATTTATTCCCCCTCTATTCATACTATAATTTTCATTACATACGATTCAACTCATTTTACAAAGAAAAGGACAACCTCACTCTATCACAACATTTTTCTTTTGTACATCCTCTCATGATCTGTTACACTACGAATCTCAAACGCCCAAGAACAATGATTCAATTAGTATAACTGAATCGTTTCTGATCAAGAAATCACGAAGTGAAACAGTAACCCTTTGATCAGATTGTCAATTTAATCATCGTCGTTGAATTATATGTGTAGAGGCTTTTTTACTTTTCAATGTGTAAAATATAGTGTCGACGGTCGTAAGGTTCCTCTCCACATGACCACTGGTTGTGACCATTCGTCAATAAAAAAGGCTCTCTGCGAAGCCTAAAAAGAACTCTAAGCCTAAGTCTAAGACTAAGTCTCAGTCTAATTTTAATTAGGGGACTAATTAAAAATATTAAATAAATTAAAAGAATTTAGATAAAAATCAAACTCTAGGAAAAAGGTGATTAAAATTTAAAGGTTGGATAAGATGCACATGTTTGCATGAAATAAATAAAAAGGGTTTTTAAAATAGAAAGAAATTAAAACTTGAGAGAATAGGTGTATATCTTGAGTCAAACTACCACTAAGTTTAACTTGAAGAAGACTCCTAATCAAACTCTAACTAAGATCTAGTTATGAGACACTAATTAAATGAGAAATTGGGAACTAAGGGACAACTAAGAGCAAAATAGGAACACATTGGGGAATGTGAGGGAAATTGAATTTTTAAATAAAATAAAAATGGTAATTACCTGTGCAACTTGGGGAGAGTGTGAAAAGTGTGTGGGTGAATAATAATAGTTACATTAATTTAAAAAGTTTATTATTTTCGCATAATGTGTCAGTAGGAAAATTTTTATAACACAAATGGTGTAGAAGATAAATGTATCTCACTTGGGATAGTATTGTTATGCTACCAAAATTTAGTTGATTGTGTTTTACTTGTGAGGGTTGAGATTTCAAGCTTCAAAAAGAGTGGCAACTCTTCCTTACGAGGCAAGTTTGAGAGCTATTGTATTCTGGTGTCTTGTGTGTGGTCTATTTGTGGCTTAGAGGGAGAAGGGGGAAGAAGAGTACCCCTAACATTAGTTGGGAGGTACCGATGAAGTTTTTGTGATTAACAAGAGGGAGTAAAGAAGGAGCACAAGTCATTGAAGGACATCCTCAATTATCCATTTTCATCCGTTCCGATATTTTACTCTAAAATTTTAGTTGAAAAAAAAATTAAATTGTAATTTAGAAATTTTTAAAATTTAGTGATGGAATTTAAAAATATGCAATTTTCACCGAATAGTCATTGGGAATCTAGAATTCTGAACTTTCTTGTTTGTGGCCAATGAATTGACAAACTGTTTGTTCAAAATTTTATATAAATGTTTCCATCGAAATTATATACTCATTGCATTTTTCTTACGATCGTTCTCAAATAAATTATAGATCCAGAAATTGGAAATTCCTTGGACTTTGCAGATTTTGTTGAAATTTTCGAAATAGAATTTTGTATGACATATAAATTTAAATTATAGATTTGAAATTTAGAAAAAATCCGTTTGGTATCTGTTCAATTAATTGACATCCTAATTAGAATTTGGTATCGCCCTTGTGTTATAATTTTACAATTCGACAATAGAAATTTGTAAGATTTCGTTGGTCTATGTAATAATTCTAAGTTGCAAATACAAAGTTAATAATTATGTCTTGGTCACTTCTTTATTATCGCCATTCCTGAGCTTGAATTCCATTTGGTTGTTGCGTAATAATTAAACCTGAATCTTGATTTTCGTATGGGCATTGCAGAATCATTTGATAACTATGGAAACTATAAATTTCAAGGTTCACTACTGAATAAAATTGCAATCCGATATTGAATTTCGTATGGTTATTTCAGATTTATTTAAGCTTTTCTTAATTTTGTGTTTTAGTTTTGTATTTTTGATTTCAGGGTTAGTTCCTAGAACTAGTTGTGAGTAGAGATTTCCTGTAACATTGTTATTTTTTCTTCTTTACGACAGTTAGCACGTACTCAATGTCATCTAACAGTCACTCTACTTGTTCGCCAAGTCCTTATCCAAGCGACTGCTATTTTTCTGCATCATTGAATCTAATGGTTGTTTCTTCCCTCGCTTTCCTTACAGACAATTATTATCAATCGAATATTAGTTATAATCCATTATCCTATGCATCGATTTCACACTTCTAATTAATAAGCTATTAAAGTAACAAAGTGGGTATGATACTAGAAAATTTGAGCCAAGTCTTAATAAATACATTTAATTCTTGGTATGGTGAATAATTAAATAGACATTTTTTTTTCAAATCCGGATTATCATTTTGCTGCAATATGCATTGAAAATCATTACACAAGATAAGGCATTTTAGTAAGGAAAATAAAATTTATTATGCCTAGTACCTTAGTACTTTTCTAGGAAATTTCCTTAGATTTTAGTAGAATACTTTGAATTAATTTTTTATGAATTGACTATGTAATTAATGAGGTAAAATGTATAAATTTTACATTGAAGTTATATGAGTAACTTTAATACTATAAAAATAAAAATTGTATTATTTCTTATTATTGTTTATTTTAGCGTTTACAATTATCTTAGGTTGGATCATATCACGACATATTATAGTAAAAACGTTGAATTGTAATGGAATGAAACTAAGAATTGAGTAATTCTTATGATGTGAATTAGTATTGATGACAATTTTTTTGCTAGTATATTGAGTTTTAAAATGATTTTGATTGAGTTGTGATTATGCATCTTACTGTTAATTCTTAGTCCTGAGTCTAGGTTTTAAGTGGATTATGGGAATAGATACCTCCATGTTCCTCAAAATAGTCGTCAGTCCTGAGAACTTAAATGATCAAAATCAATCTAATGAATCATAGATTTGAGCATTGATTATGTGTCTTGGAGGTCCTAAACTTGCAGGGTAGGCTGGGTAGGTACACATCTTTGTTATCTTATGTTATTTGATTGATCTAAGAATATCTTTGATGTTGTATCTAATTCTTGTTGTGTAAATATTTAAATGAGAATACAATGTGTAAATATTGATGTATGTTATTGCCGTATATCGCTTGTTCTAACTGTTGTTGTTGTAAAAAAAAAAAATCTCCACTATTTCTCACTCACTTTTATGTCTTAAGAGGAGACGTTACAAATACACTACCTTGATTTATGATCTAATTGTGAGGGTGCTTCAACAAGGGTGAGTCGATTTTTTGATGGAGGTGTTAATGGATCTGATTGAATGAGGCACGCTTGACAATGGAGGGTAATTTTTATATGGAGGACGCAGTTAATGGAAAAGATGACAATGTGAATTAATGGATGGAGAGGGTGCACACATTGTTAGACACAGAGAGAGGCGTCTGAAATGCTAGATGCACTGAGCAATGGAGAGGGGCGTGTCTACTTCTCCCAATCATCCTTTTCTTAGTAATATTGATTCCTTTCTTACTTCTTCACATTGTCCACAAAGAATGGAAGTCGATTTAACTAGCACACACACAGAAAAAGATATGTGCACCAGTTCCTTTGGTGCACACTCTCTCTCATCAATCACAAACAGAAAAACGAAAATGACCTCTCAATAATTATCAGAAGAAGACAAATGAATTACACACAAGAAAGATAATGAAAACAAGATTCAACAAAATTTCATCAATCGTATTAGAGGATTGTATCCCTTCTTAAACAATCAATGTGATCTTTTACAAAGGATAAATGCTTCTTTCTTCTTCTATATTTCTCTATGCAATCGGTTTGGCAAGAGAAATTTCCGCCTGCGTTTACTGACACAAATAACTATTCACTAAAACAGAAATCACCATTATTTACTTATACTAGCGAATGCTTTATTACAAGAAAATACTGACTAACACTGACAATGATAAAAAAACTATCATAGCATTACTTCTCCTTCTCTCCTTTCTTATTTTGCATGGCATGTACTATGTTGTGCTCTTCCTAAGGAAGGTTGACGTCCTTCCTTATTGGTCCAATTCCTCCCTGTTCAGATCCAGAAGCATCCCTGCTTCCACCACCAATGGAGGGAACTTTCGTTGCACAGTCTCAACTATAATCCACTTGTCCTGTCTTTGGAGTTTGGCATTGTTGACCGACCAAGTATGAAACATGATGTTTTTTGGCACAATCCGGTGTTACTTGCAAGGAAGCTTCGAATAGAGTGTGTTTTTGTGATAAATTATGAACACCACTATGGTCATCCTGTTGTTATCGATGTTGATGTGTTGATCCCAACGTAGTCAAAATGAGAGGCATCTATGTGGGTTCCTGATACAAAAATCCAAGACAGACCTCAAAAGGTAATAAGATTATGGAAGAGTGCATGACCCTATTTTAAGGGTGCCACTTCTACAAATACGACATCATGAGGTGGAATTCTTTAATGTAGTAGTGGTAATTAAATTTGGATATGGATAAGGTTTGGATGTGGTAAGTCACCGGGTGAACTACCTATTTACACATTGCTCCAAGAGAAAACCGAGAGGAAATATGGGGTAATGGATATTGATCTTTAATTGTTTCTTGGGTGTGAGAATGGTAAACAATAACTAGAGGACGCTCGATAGTGTCTTGGGTAACCATGCAAGATGATGGAGCATTGGGTAATTATGCATCATGAATGAGATGGATGGATGGAGCAAGGGCTCGAGAGGGTGGGAGACTTGAGGGAGACTGTGATACATTAGAATGTTCTGGGAGGAGAGGGATTATTGTGGGAGGTGTTGGATTAGTGAGGTTCTCTGGCTGAACATGGCAGGTTAAACACATAGAGACATTGTTGGTATTGATAACATGGTGAGTGGATATGGTATCGGTTCGTGGTGGTGGTGAATTGATAGGCGATGAAGTAAGTACATAGGTGCACCCAAACTATTTAAGGTGTTATTGATGTGTCTTTACGTGATACACTTCTTGTCGGTCTTGTTGGTAAGGAATACTGAGAAGGAGATCAACACAATTTAATGGAGACACGTTGTAGATCACAGTGTCACGAAAAGTACCAATGGTGAAAGTGACGATGCAACATCATCCAATAGCAATTCAAGGAATTCCCTTCTACACCCAACCAAGGTGATATGGATTGGGGTGTGGGGTGCTGGGGAGTTGAAGATGTTGGACCAAGTCTTGTGATGTCAAATTATTTTGACTACCATTTTCCAGAATAAGAGTGGGGAGTTCATTTTTAATTTGGCATTTGTGAGTGAATAGGGGAACATTAGGGAGACCTGGTTCTAGCGTAGTCATAAGAATGAGGGATGGGTCGATTGTAGTGGGGTTGGTGAGAAATTTTACTTCTGGTTGCTTGGGAAACTCAATAGTTGTGGCCTCTACAAACAAGGTCTGATGGGGGTGGCTATTTTTAATGGATCAACAATCAACAAAGTTATGGGAGTTGGTCTTGTGAAAATGACACCAAACTACATTGTTGGTCGCCAACAAGGAACAAGGATAAGTTTGATAATGAGAAGGAGGTGGGTTATCAAGGGTGATTTTAGGGGCTAAATTTCGCTCATGGGCTAATTTTCCATGGTTTTTCCAAAAATGAGATTCGCTATTTTAAAAATGATTTTCCCTAATTCTATAGGATAAAATTATTTTACCTTAAAAATCGCCAAAATTTTATAAAAACTATATAAAATACATAGAAATTTGAATATTTTTACAAAAATATCGCTGACCTATGAAGGATTAGGAAGATTCGCCAAGGTTTCTACATTTTAAAATAAATTTCAATCCTTAAAATCATCCCTGGTTATCATCCTAGGTTCGATATGAAATATATCGAATGTGAGGAGCCACCTTTATTTCTACGACCAAGGCTTGTAAGAAAGCCTTGTCCAAAGAAGCATTGTCAAAAATATCTACCTCGTCAGAGAGGTAACAATAAACCATAATTGAACTTAATTATTAATACCTCGTCTAGTTTGCTGACATGTAGCTGGATGTGCAACTTGCATAAGATATTGATGTATCATTGAACTGACTGATTGTAAAGTTGATGGAGTTGTAACCACCTGGCCAGTAAATTCGGAAGATAGCCTAGAGGGTATAAGCATTCCCTCAATGCCTGACAGAACGTATCCTACAATGCAATGCAACCAGTTCTCATGGAAGAGAACGTACCAAGCTCTATGATCAATTACAAGATTTTCAATTGTGTGTCCCACCATGTGTTTGCAATTCCTTCTAGTTGAAGGCTGGCTATTTGCAATTTGGTGGCCTCTTACATCTCAGGCGAGGTCTTGAAGTAAGTGAAGAGTCTACGAATCTAGGAATCAATCGTCTCTCCATTCATTTGGCCAATGAACTTGGGTACCTGAAAAAGGGTGTCCAACTGCATGATCGTTGGAGGTCATTGTTGTTGGAGTCAAATAAGTTCTTGGAGAACTAGCACCAAGTATTCAACTAGACTTGAAGTGTCTATGCTGGATTCCTCATTGGAGGTCTCTTGTTAAGGCGACATGGTCGACAGGAACTGAATAGACCCTGAGGAGGGTGTGAGAGGAACCCTGAGAAGGGTTAGTGTGATTCTTTGAGAAAGAGTGCGAGGACAGAGATGAAGAGCCAAAAAAAACAAAATTGAATTTGGTGGATGAATTTTCGGTCCCAAGGATAGAACTTTCTCGGATGCCAATTGATATGATTGTGAGGGCACTTCAACAAGGGCAATTTGATTTTTTGATGGAGGTGTTAATGGATCTGATCGAATGAGGCATGCTCAACAATGGAGGGTCATTTTTAAATGGAGGACACACTTAATGATGGAGAGGACAATGTGAATTAGTGGATGAAGAGGGCACACACATTGTTGGAGAGATAGAAGCATCTGAAACATTGGATGCACTGAGAAATGGAGAGTGGTGTGTCTCCTTCTCCCAATCATTATTTTCTTATTAAGATTGAAACCTTGCTTACTTCTTCATACTGTCCACAAAGAATGGAAGTCAAATTGACTAACACACATAAAAAAAAGAGATGCACATCAGTTCATTTGGTGCACACTCTCTTTGAGAAATCACAAATAGAAAAAAAATGAAAATGACCTCTCAAGAATTCTCAGAAGAAGAAAAATGAATTACACACAATAAGGATAACGAAAACAAGATTCATCAAAACTTCATTAATCGTATTAGAGGATTGTATCCCTTCTTAAACAATCAAGGTGATCTTCTACAAATGGTAAATGCCACTTTATTCTTTTGTATTTCTCTACGCAATCATATTGGCAAGAGAAATTTCCCGCAATGTTTACTAACACAACTAACTATTCACTAAAATAAACATATCCATTATACTTATACTGGTGAATGCTTTATTACAATAAAAGACTGAATGACATTTACAACGATCATAAAACTATTTTAGCATTACTTCTCCTTCTCTCCTTGCTTGCTGTAGAAGAATCGTACTATGTTGTGTGCTTCCTAAGGAAGGTTAGCATCCTTCCTTATTGGTCCAATTTACCTTTCTGTAGAGATTTTTGTCTTCATTTACTTTCCTCAAATCTTATTGTTGTAGATACATGTCGAATATTGAATACCATGCTCTGGGGGCTTGTTTGAGTCCATACAATTCCTTCTTCAATCTAAAAAATAAATCTTCCTTTTTTGATAGTAGAAACCCTTCTAGTTGTTCAATGTGGACTTCTTCTTCTAGTTCTTTGTTTAGGAAGGCTGATTTTACATCCATCTGATATACTTTGATTTTCTTAGAACATGCATAAGCCAAGATCAGTATGACTACTTCCATTTTGGAAATTGGGGAAAATGTTTCTTCAAAATCTATTCCTTCAACCTGAGCATATCCCTTGCATACTAACCTTGATTTATTCCTGGTTACTTTTCCATCCTCGTTCAACTTGTTTTCGAATACCCATTTTTTTCCAATCATGTTCTTATTCTTAGGCCATGGAACAAGTTCCCATATTTCATTCTTCTCTATCTGATCCATTTCTTGTTCGATAGATTTGATCGATTGTTCATCAATGTTGGCTTATTCAAAACTGTTGGGTTAAACTGTGGAAAACATTTCTATGTCTTTGTTTTGCTGAGCATAATTTTCTTCAGGTTTCAACTCTTGCATCTTTATTCCCAATGATTTGTTCTGGTGGATGAATTTTTTACACTCGTTGACTAGTCATATTGGGAGATTTCTGAAGATTCTTCTGGTCATCTTCCTCTTTCTCTGCTTCTAGTTTCTCTTCTTCTTCTTCCACTTCTTCTTGTAATTCTTCTTTCAAATCTTCTTCTCCTTCCCACTCTACCGACTCTTTGATTTCTTCTTTGGGATTTCATACACGTGGCTTGTCAATCTATACATTGATACTTTCCACTATTATGTTGAGTGTCAAATTGAAACATTTGTACACCTTGCTCTTGCTTGAGTAACTGAAAAATATGCCTTTGTCAACTTGAGAATCAAATATTCCAATCATGCCATCTTCTCTTTTGATATAGTACTTGCTTCCAAATACTCTAAAATGCTTCACATTTTTCGGTATTCTTTTCCATAGCTTGTAGGGATCCTTATCACTATTACTTCTGAGCATTACTTTGTCCAGGATATGAATTGTTGTATGTACTACCTGTGCCCAGAATATGTAACCCAACTTGGAATATTTCAACATGGTTCTATCCATTTCCTATACTTCTATATTAGTTCTTTCAGTGACTCTGTTTTTCTAAGGTGTCCTAGCTACTGAGAATTTCCCTTTTGATTCCATGTTACCACAAAAATCCATGAATTCTTTTGATGTAAACTCTCCACCATTGGCTGATATCAAACATTTTATTTCCAAGTTTGTCTTCATTTCAACTATCTATTTGTATATCTTGAATTGTTCGAATGTCTCTGACATCTTCTTACGAAAGAATATTGCAGTCATTATTGTGTAGTCATCAATAAGTAGCATGCATTACTATTCACCATTTAATCCCTTCATTCTCGTTGGTCCACATACATCGATATGTACAATATCCAATGTTTTTTTCATTGAGTACTCCTTTTATTTGAAGTTGGTCCTAGTTTGTTTTCCCTGTAGACAATGCTTACATAGAGTATTCACTAGCTTTGAAATTCCAGGCATTTCTTTTACTGGTTCCTTTTTGTTGATTTTGACAAGATTGTCAAAGTTCATGTGACCCATTCTTCTATGCCAGAGTCAACTATCATTTTACTTTCCTAAGTAAAAAAAATCTTTTCCAATTTTATTCAAACCATTTATGTTGTTCAAAGTCCTTATCAATGCCGCCACTAACTAGTTGGATCCGTCTTTCCTAATTTCACATTTCTTTGAGTCGAAATGAAGTGTGTGTCCTTGGTCACACATTTGACTTATACTCAACATATGTTTTTTCATATCTCCAACCAATAGAACATTTTATGCCATGAAATCTTTGCTTCCAATCTTAATTGTTCCTCTACTTATAATTTTAGCTGAATGATTATTGCCAAATGAAATTGATCCATCTCTTTCTTTCCTCAGAGTTAGAAACATGTTCTTGTCACCTGTCATATTCTTTGAACAACCAATGTCAACATACCAATCACTTTTTATGTTTTGGGATTGTAGAGAAAGTGAGTATTGATTCTTCTTTCTTTTCCATATCTCTTTTGGTTCCAATATATGATTGTTAATGTTCTTCTTTGGTTCCCTGGGTTGAATAGTCAATCTACAATTATTCACTATGTGTCCAAAACAATTTCATTTGTAGCATTCTACTTCATTGATCAATGATCCAAAATTGTTTTGGTTTCTGCTATATGCTTTATAATATTTTTTGGGATAACTATTATTTAATTACCTTGCATAGTTTCTTCGGTTCTTGGCATAGGCTCTGCATTTTACAACTTTATGTCCAAAATCAGCACAATTAAAACAATGACCATAAAAGAACCTGTGATACCTCGGAGTAGATGATATTTTTTGCGATTCAATCCTTCTAAATTCATATTCTTGAGTCTTATTTATTTCTGGAATGTTGTTCTTTTGGGGCTTGCATTCTTCCTTCTTGACATAATCTCTGCATAGCTTCTTTTTTCTGCTTCTTGTTTTGTTGTCTTTGAGATCGATCCTTTCTCATTATGTATTTGATTGTATCCTAGTATAGATATGTCATTGGATAGTCTTTGAATATTGATGATTTGATCCAATAATATGGTGCTTGTCTTAGTGTATTCCATGATCTCCTTCTAGTGGTTAGACTGCTTCCTAAAGGACCTTCTCTCATACCAATTATTGGAATACTGAGAGGGAGGGTGAATCAATATGAGCACAATAATTACTTTTAATCACAATATAAAACATCCAATAATGTTCAATAGTTTATCATTAAAATTCAATATATAATAAACACCATAATGCATAAACATCACATAAAGAAAAAACACCAAAATTTTATGTGGAAACCCAATGCAGGGAAAACAATGGAATGCTTTTCTTACTTATCAAAGAGTACATTCATTGGAAGAACCAAATTCCTATTTATTCAGCTACAATTGGAAGGAGGCTCCAACCCTCTATTTACAGGATTCAACCTGAAGGAATATCTAACTCCCTAATTTACCAGCTCCAATCAGAGGGAGGCTACAACCCCCTTTCCTTTCCCCATCCAACCGCCCTGAAATATAAATGTAGACTAATGTCACTACCTCTTTCATTGTAATGGATAACCTATTGCTACTGTTATTTCTGATACTTTTGTTGCTGCTATTGATTATGATATCTCATCAAGAATTCAATATATCGCTGACCTGGTAGATTATATCTCTGATCTTCTGCTTGTCTTCATCACATATCCATGACCTATACACTTCATACTAACAGATGTCTGCACTTTTCCCTTCTACAACCCGCAGATTACCTTAGAGACACTATTGCAGTAACTTTTCTTCCATACACTCAGCTCCTGTAAATTATTCCTTCGTTGAAATCCATTTCCTTTGTCTCACTACCTCAAATCTACCAATCTATATTAACACTAAAATATTCAATTGACTCTTCTCTATAGATATGTGTTTCCAATGAGGATGTCATTGAAAATTGAATTTCTCAAATATAATTTATAATGTAATCTATATAATGTCACTAATTTTATTCCATGACATTTGAATTGCGATGTTTGTGAGGGTAAGGAAAAATTATTTTTTTTTAACAATTTTTAATTTTAAAATTAATTTTTTTGCCTCGTATCCAATATTGATATAATTATATTATATAAATTATAATATTTACATTATATAAATTACATTATAAATTATGTTCTAGCACATTGGAATTCCAAGGTTTGTGAGGGTAAAAAAAAAATAAAAAATATACGTAACCACAAATTCGTTGGCACTTTTTACCATTGGGTAAATAGGATGATTGGGATGAAACAAAGTTAGTTTGTTAAACATGATGATTGTTATGAAACGAAATTAGTTTTTTGTTGAATGCGAGGATGTGTAATGAGAGGAGAGGGGAGGAAACAGAATTATTTTTCAATTGTTGAATGGGATTTCAATGAGTGAAAGGAGAGGGCACGAATTTAGTTCACAGCTGAATGGGCATTTGGCTAGTGAGAGGAGAGAACCCAATTATTTTAAAGAGGGACCACAAATCATTAAAGAGCACAATAATATTTTTTTTTTGGTTAAATGGCACAAAAATCATCAAAGGAAAGGGCTATGCCTATGCCTAGGAATGTGATTTTTGCTTGTATGACACATATGTTACCAAGGATTATGGGCATGTAAGGATTTGTCTTTTATTTATCCATTTCATCAATTCCCTTTATCGATTTCATTGTTTTCGTAAAAAAGAGAAGATAGCATGAAAATTATTCCATTGTTGTCCTAACAAAGAGAAGACAGCATGAAAATTACTCAAGTGATTCTGATGATTTAAGAAAGAGAAATGAATCCTTTTTTAAAGACATGTGTAGTGGTATCATGGTCTAGGTTGATTTCTAATTCTTAAACCTTCATATCTCCTTTTACAATAATTTGTTAAGAATATATATTAAAAATATTTATTCATGCACATCAAGTGTTTGACAAAATACTAGATAGAAACTAGATTTCATAAGTGTTAATAAACTAGCATAGTTCCATTTTAACCCCTAATCTATTAAAACTCTAGTGAAAGCCAATCTCTAAGAATTCCATGATTATATATTATTAGCACAAGACTCATGGTAATAATATTGTAATCCTTATACGGCCAAAACAAAGAAGATGATGGCTATTATGTAGAAAGATTGATTTCTTGGAATTTTTCCATTTAATGCGCTATTACTTATCCATCAATAAGAACATGATAGTGTATTTTTTTATTTTTCACCCTTTATCTATTAATTTAATCCTTGATTACTAGTTTATATCAAGCAAACAAATTTAACTTTGTCTAATACCATTAGATCGATAGTATGTAACATCCCATTTTGACATAGATAACTAAACTACATCATGACTTATTTTTTACTTGTTTTCTTATTATCGATGGAGCTCTATAAGAATGATGGAACTTTATTATATGGACATGAATACTTATCTATATGAATACTTACCTATATGTGAGAATTATGTATAAGATATTGTTTATGTTATTAATAACTGTTGTTGTGTGATTTATTTCCAACATGCAATATTTAAATGAAATATTGTGGTACATGGATATTAGTTTAGATTGTATGTTGTAACAAATCAATAGGTACTATTGAAATGATAAATAAAATATTTGATTTACATTGTTCATTGATAAGTAACATGGAAATCACATATACATAGTTATATGGTTATTCATGATATTGTGTTGTAAACTAATCTATGGTTTGGATGGGATAAGTGATAGCCATATAAGTGTGACAATAAAGTGGCATAGATGTCGTGGACATGGAAAGATAAATTGTATGCTCTGAAGCATTATTTATTTATTTAATTATTAGTTCAATACATTTCTATGATATCAAGGCAAGTGCAAGTGCAAGCTTTATAGGAAACCGTTGATGCGTTTTCACGCATCAAATAGAGACCAAATTGTTTTGGTGTCAAACTTGAAAAGTACTAAATAATATTCAACCATTGATCATGAAGACCCAATGAATCAACTTCAGTTATCCAATTCTTCATAACAAAATATTAATAGAGACTATTCCTTTTTGAAACAAAATAAAAACAAAACAAAAGATATTAAAGGAAGTAAAATCATTATCTATATGTTCTCACTAAAGAGCCTTATATCTCCAATTTGTTTATTACTTTACAGAATCCAAAAAAGAACTCATATGCCTAAGATATGCCATTTTTCTCCCACATAATGTTGTCCCATTCTTAGCCATTTCCCACTTTCCTTATTCTCCACTCTCCACACTTTATACTTAGCCATTTTTCCTTCTTTCCACTCTTCTCTCCTTCCTCACTACTCTCCATACATAGACATTTTTTCAATCCTCCACACCAATTCCATACTTATCCTATTTCCTTTTTCATAACTCCCACAACTTAGTCATTTTCATAATTCTTTTCCACGTACATTTGCATAATTTATTTCATTTTCCATGTCGAATTACTCATTTTCATTATCATTATCATTTTCATTTTCCATTTTCCATTTTCCATTTTCCATTTCCTATTTCCTTTTTCCATTTTCCAATTTTTATATTTTCACAATTTCTAAGTTTATTTTCATTTTCCCATAATTCATTTGCATTTTTCAATTCATTTTCAAAATTCATTGACATTTTCCCTTTTCCTTTTTCCATATTTCATATGTCGTTTTCATTTCCTTGCTTTCACATAACCATACTACTTACCTCCCCAAAACTTAGTCATTTTTCATGACTTACCACATTTCATTTTTCGAGAGATGTGTGAGTCTACCATGTTCGAGACTTTCATTTCCTCATGTACACAGACCCAAAATCATGTGACCCTCCATTTTCACCCTTATCTTCCGTGTTACCCAAATTTCACTTTTCATGACGTAGTTATTTTACTGGGTTTTCAACTCTACTTTTACTGAGTCCTATACTTAGTCTTTTTTCAAGTGATGCAAGAGTATTCTTGCAGGAGTCCAACATGCTCCAGAACCATAAATTCCTCATTTCTTGTGTTCCACACCTGTAATCCCACCTTCACCACAATGCACTTTCCATTCACCTTTTTACATCTCATACTTAGTAATTTTACTGAGTTCTACCTCCTCACCTACCTTCTTTACCTCCGCATTCCTATAGCTCCACAATCCTTTCTTTTAATTTTTTAATATTATTTCCTATCATAAGATTCTTCCCCATTTTCATGGACCTATCCTTTGGTCTCATGTGGTAGTGACATGGACATATCCCTGGGTGACATGTGGAAGTGAGGTGGACCTATCCCTGGGTGAGACATGGCAGTGAGGTGAACCTACCCCCATGTGACACATGGATGTGATATGTCAGGCATTCACAGGTTGACTGGGCAATGACGGGGTGATGATTTGGTAGTGACTAGGTGACCAAAATATTACGAGGACATGAATTTTTATAAGGAACGAGAGCTACACTAAGGCTTCCATAAGATCCTCTATTTCACACATGAATGACAAGGGAGGAATATTCAATATAAACACTAATTAATCACCCCCTACAACATATTTGGGATTAAAAAAGGTGAAATCAAATCAACGGACAAGATTTTCCCACACCAAATCAGCGGTGGTTGAGTCTCCATCTTCCAGAGCTTATAACTCTTGATCCAAACGTCCATTTTGGAAAATTGTACCTCGTTGGAAATCTAATTTTACAATGAAGACAATGGGACATGTTTAAATGGACGAATTTGGCCATAATATTTCTAAAGATTAAAATAACAGTGAATTCTCTTTTCCTGGCTTCCTGGGAAAATTATTTGGAACCTCAACTTCCTGAGGCTATAGGTTGAGATCAAGGCCTCCAAATTTCACTCAAGATGTCTCATTATAAATATAGAATAATGAATAATATTTATTGAATGGTTTTCATGGGTAAGAAGTCATTTATCATGTTCATAAAATTAAAATAAATTCAATGGTGTTCATGAAGTTAACTTCAAATTTTGGAAAATAAATGTTTATTAAATAAATTTTATAAAAAGTTGAAGTGGGTCCCACTTGGAGGCATGAATTTAAATAAATTAATTCATTAGTGATTTTTTAATAAATAATTTATTTATGGAATCTACTCTTCATTCCAAAAAGAATAAGCACGCGGGAAACTTACAAAAGAATAGAAAACCCTAACTATTAGGGAAAAGCATTTCACACAAGAATAGGGAGCATATTTAAAAGGAGGAGACAACCTTAAAAAAAGGGTTAGGTCATTAGAATAGATTTTTTCATCATGTATTATTTTAGGGGCTAAATTTCGCTCGTGGGCTAATTTTCCATGGTTTTTCCTCAAAAAATATTCGTTATTCTAAAAATGACTCGCCCAAATTTTATAGGATAAAATTATTTTACCTCAAAGATCGCCAAACTTTTATACAAACTATATAAAATCCTTAGAAATTTGAATAATTTTACAAAAATATCGCCAAACATTTATAGTTGGTATATGAAGGATTAGTAAGATTCGCTAAGGTTTCTACATTTTAAAATAAATTTCCATCTTTAAAATCATCCCTATTTTTCATCCTTCAGTACACAACCAAATTTCTCATCTGCAAATACAAATCTCCATTTTCTTACTTCTTCTTATGCTACACAATTTCTCCCAAGGCTTTGTGTTTGTATGTCTAAGACTAAGCATAAGGCCAATTTTGAGTGTTTTTCTTTTATTCTTCCAGGCTTCTTTCTAAAATATCAATATGGGTATTTTACAGCCATGTATATGTCTGATAAGTTAAACCAATGTTGTCTAATAGATTCATGGAGGTCTAGTTCTTGCATTTGGTAAACATTATTTCTGAGTATTAGTCAATTTATTTACTGAACCTATTTATAATGTGACATATCTTTTATTTATTGAACTCCCCACATAACTATTTTGGGGAATAACTTTAATGATTTCTCAAACTTCAATATTTTTGAGTATGATGTTTTTGGAGTGTGCTTATCACTCCTTTTCTTGTGAGGAAATATGGTTGTATCTTCTTCTTGCATGTGTTTCATAGGGATGCTATAATGAAGATGAGGATATATTTATTTTGGTATTGAATCCATTCTTTATGTTTTTACTATTAGGAAGATGCTTGGTCCATTTCCAAGCAAATGTTGCACTCAAGGAGAAATCTCGTTATCAACAACCATTTTATATAAAAACTAAAGAAATAAAGGATTTGAGGTTTTCTATTTAACATTCTCCCATTTGACAGTCTAGTCCAAGAATAACAACTACATATTTTAGAAAAATAGATAGGATTATTACCTCTTTAAAAATGTTGGGGGATTTTATCCTCGTAAGGTTGAGTGAAAGACAGTAAAACAATGTTTAAGATCAATAAAAACACAATTTTGTAAAGTAGTGTTGATATGATTTCCTGTCACCCAATCAAAGTCGGTATATACCTGCAATGTCATGTCAATACTGGAAGTATATCTCAGACCATGTCCAACTGTGCCTTGCAGGTATCTCAACACATGCTTCACAACAATCCAGTGTGTCTATCTCTGCTGACTCATAAAATGGCTAAGTGTAATCACTGCATAATGAATATATTGTCTGGTGTTAACCAGACACATCAATGATCCAATAAGTTTTTTGTACGTCGAATCAATTTCATCATAATCTAAAGAAGACACTTAGTTTCTTCATATTCATCACCATTGGTGTAGCCACAGGCTTCAAGTTCAACATCCCAAACTTCTTGAATATCTCAGTTGTGTACTTCCCCTAAATTAGGAAGATCTGATTAGTTCTATGCGACACCTCTAGTGCCAAGATGTAGTGCATCATATCAAGTTCCTTCATCTCAAACTTAGAGGACGATGCATACTTTCATTCAACAATAAGGCTCTTTGTACCGGTGAGGAATAAATCATCAACATAGAGGACCAAAATAAAGAACTCACCATTAATAGTCTTGTAGTACAGGCTAGGATAGAAAACACTTTTGTTGAAGCCTAAAATCATCAGGTGTTCATCAATCCTTTAATACCAAGATCAAGGTGGTTGCTTGAGTCCATACATGGCCTTCTTCAACTTGCAAACATGAGACTCCTTCTCATGTATCACAAAACCATCTGGCTACTCGATGTATACTTATTCCTCAATATCTCCATTGAGAAAGGTTGTATTTACATCCATATGATGAACTCTCCAACCCATGGATGTTGCATGGGAAATAATCATACAGATCAAAGTGTATCGAGAAACAAGAGAAAATGTCTCCCCATAATCTATTCCCTCCACTTGAGAGAATCCTCTAGCAACAAATCTCATTTTGTGCCTCTCAATTCTCCCGTCAATTGTATGTTTGATCTTGTAGATCCATTTGGAAGTCATTAATGAATTCCCCTCATGTATTGGAAAACAATATCCCATGCATCATTCTTCATGATGGATTGATACTCCTCCATCATGACATCTCTCGATATTGGATGAATATTTTCTTCATCATAACATGAAGGCTCAAAATGAATAATGTGGCTCATAGATGCAACATATCATGAATATATTTGAGGTCTTTTGCTCACTTGAAAGGTACCACGAGGAGATGCATATCCTTCTACCTCTTGCAGAGTCTGATGAGCCCATGTAGGTATCTTCCAACCTACTTCAATATCTCGGGGAACATCAACTGGAGCTACAGGATCAACAGGATCAATTGGATCAATCAGATGAATCTCCATATGAGATCCTCTAGATCTCTTAAAGGATACCTCCTCCTCAAAGGTAAATTCTTTGCTCACC
Source organism: Picea mariana (assembly GCA_032191745.1). Lineage (NCBI taxonomy): Eukaryota > Viridiplantae > Streptophyta > Pinopsida > Pinales > Pinaceae > Picea > Picea mariana. The sequence goes on along the minus strand of JASDQU010438758.1, from coordinate 11,709 downwards.
TCAATTTGTCTCTAACTAGGGATGTATATATGGTATGCCTTCGAAGACTCATTGCACCCCACAAATGTACTCTTTTTTCTTGAAGGGTCTAGCTTGATCCTTTTCTCCTTGGGTACATGAATGTATACTAGACACCCAAATATCCTAAAGTGTCCAACCTCAGGCTTCACTCTGGTGAAGGCCTTCTCATGCATCATGTTCCTCAAATTATTATGAGGACTTATGGGCCGAACATAAACTATGCCTTTTCTAATCTAGATGGATGTCAGTTGCCTCCCACCTATTCCAACTAGCTCATTTTGGCAGTTTTCCAGTTTGGTAGTTTTTTTCTTAGTTTTCAGGTCCCTGACTTGCGGGGCCATTTTGAGGCCCTAAACAATGTTTTTAGGGCTCACCACAGTCAAAAATGGAGATCGTATGCAAAATTTATGACCTTGAGAAGTTGATGTACTAACTTAACCAAGCGGGGCCCACATGAATTTTGGTGCTTCATCTCCTAGGGTTAGGTTTTTGGATATCTAGGGTTTTTGACATTCTTGTTTATTGTAAAAAGGCCTTCAGGGCCTCATTGTAATCATATTCTTGCGAATGAGCACAACTGTCACATCTCTTCTCAAAGATAATCTGCCACCATTCCAACAAGCTTCTTCTCCGCTACATTTTACAGTTTCATCTTATTTTCTTATTGAATAGAAAACCAGTTTGATTGTATATCTGTTATTCTATTTTAAGCATATTTTAATAATCTGTATCCATTTCATTTTTCTCATAAAATCTGGATCCATGGTATCAGAGCAGTCTTCTCCTTGTCGTCTTAATGCATGTCCCCAACAAGGTCAAGGTAGAAAGAATTGGGTCTCGAGCTTATTTCTCTTGAGGAAAAAATCTCTCGTACACCCAAATGACCTCTCATGGTAGTAGAAAAGAAAGATGACAGGATAGGACATCGTTTCAAAATGTTGCTTGAGGAAGCCCTCATGCAAAAGAGGAATGCGATGATGGATAGTTTCACGCAAATCCTTCGGCGGCTACTAACAAGCGACACATATACCTCGAGCGGAGGCACCTCCCCCTTCAAGGTAGAAATCAACTTCTATATTCCTATATTTGAAGTTCAGATAGACACAGATGATGTAGAAAAGTGGTTGAATCTACTAGAAGGGTATTTTTTTGTCCATAATTTTTCAAATAGAGAAAAAATTACTTTTGCGCTCCTCAAAGTCGTTCCCCATGTCAAAGATTGGTGGGAAAATTTTTGTGAGAAAAAGGAAACAATGGAACCCTCATTATTTATAGTCACGACCACCTGGGAATCCTTTAGGGATGCTATTAATGAACAATACTACCCTGTCAAAAGTTATGACAACTTGTATACGAAATGGACCACACTATAGCAAGAAAGAGACCAAGTAGTTCCAGATTTCACACATATCTTCCATACCCTGTGCACCAAGCTGGGTATCAAACATTCAGAGTGACATTTGGTGCTCATGTATTATGGTGCTCTACATAGATACATTTATACTGGATGGAATTTATGGACATCTCATCCTTGGGCGTGGCCTATCGATATGTCGTCAAAATCAAGAAAAATCCCAAACAAAAGATGTGACAATTTGGGCCTGGAAACCCCTCGCAGAAAAACCAGGAAAGGATGGCCCCAACCTATAGAAAAAAGGACAAAGAAAACATGGACAGTATCAAGACATATAGTCCAAGCCACAAGCATAAAAGGACACCAGAAAGACAAATAAGGATACCGGGAAGTGGTGTGACTTCCATAAGATCCCTTGGCATAACATTGTTGATTGCCACTCAAAGCAGTTGATGGTGGCCGAAGTGAAAGCTTATGAATAAGAGGCGGGTTCTGACTCTGAGTTAGAACCAGAAAGGGGAATATAGATCATTGACACAGAACCTAGTGCCACCATTTCTACCACCAAGCTCCATCCTAATGAACTAGACAAGCCAGAAGAAGGTGAGCACCTTTTCCATTCGCAGATGTGGGTAAAAGGCACCCTGATTCACTTCATCATTGATAGTGGTAGCCAGAAGAACCTCATCTCAGTAGAGGTCATCAAGTGGCTAGCCTTGCCGATAATACTACATCTGCATCTATACACCATTCGATGGCTTCACCAAGAAAGTGATCTCCACATCATACAATATTGTCGACTGTCATATAGAATCAAGCCCACCAAAGACGAGGTATTGTGTGATGTTTCTCCTCTCAAAGTTTGTAATGTTCTTTTGGGCCAACATTATTTATGGAAACTTCATGTTGTATATGATTCTAGGCCTCGTAGTGTTATTATTACTTTTAACAGGAAATTGTATAGGATTCCTGAGGTAGTCCCTCCTAGTGCTATGTCCTTGATCTCTGCTAAGCAATGCAAGAAGGTCATCTCTCATACCGGGAAATTTTTCTTCTTCATGAATTTGTCTTAGACTAAGAGAAATATCGCAGCCACATCTAGGGCCTCTGTGGTCGATCTCTCCACACAATAGAAGCAAGTTTATAAGTTCATGGAAGAATACTCATATATCTTCTACTCTCCTACCGAGGTACCTCTACACTTCCAAGTCAAGCATCACATTGATCTGACCCCAGGCACACCGCTACCTAATCGATTGATCTATTGCTGCTCTCTGTTAGAAAACGAGGAGATCAAGAGGCAGATCCAAGAACTGCTCCACTAGGGGCACATCCATCCCACCTCATTGCCTTATGGGAGCCCAATTGTACTGGTGCAGAGGAAATATGGGACCTGGCGACTATGCATTGATTATCGAGCCCTAAATAAAATCACAGTTTGGAACTGGTACCTGATTCCCCGAATCGTCGACCTCCTTGATCATCTCATGGGGGACAAATACTTCAGTAAGATTGATCTGAATTCTAGCTACCATCAGATCCCAATAGAACATACAGATGTATGGAAAACTACCTTCAAGTCAAAAGAAGGGATTTTTGAATGGTTGGTCATGTCCTTTGGTTTGAAAAATGCTCCAACAACTTTTATGAGGATGATGGATGATATCCTGCGACCTTTCACCAATACTTTTGTAGTGGTGTATCTCGATGGCATCCTCATCTACAAAAAGACTTGGGCGGAACACTTGTAGCATATTCAACAGGTTCTGTAGACCCTGCAACAACACAAACTGTATGTAAACTTGGAAAAATGATCCTTCGATATGGACAGGGTCCATTACTTAGGATACATCATTTGTCAACATGGTGTGCATGTGGATCTAGCCAAGATCTAGGTCATCCATGGCTGGCCAGCCCCAAACACACTCACTGAGCTTCGGAGCTTCTGGGGCCTCGCCAATTTCTATCGCAAGTTCGTACTGGTATTCTCTCATATCGCATGGGCCCTCATCCAAGTAACCAAGGGTGGCGGTAAGGAAAAAATTGGGTGGGGCATGTCCCAACAACAAGACTTCAATGACTTGAAGGAGCGTTTTTGCTCATCCCCAATACTTTCATTACCGGACCTGTAGCATCCCTTTGAGATCGAGATAGATGCTTCAAACTATGTTGTGGGTGTCTTTCTCACTCAACATGCCCACCCTGTGGTGTATCATAGTGAGACACTATCAGATATTGTTCTTATGTACCCTACTTACAACAAGGAAATGTACTCCATTGTGTAAGCTTACCGCCAATGGAGACATTACATTCTGGGGAAGGAGACAGTCATCCACACTGATCACAAGTTACTACATTTCATGTAGACCCAAGGAAAATTGCAGAATGAATGCCATCAGAAGTGGTCCACATACTTACAACAGTTCCATCTCAACATCGAGTATAAAATAGGAAGTACCAACTAATTTTTTGATTGCCTCAGCCAACCTCCGGTTGTGGAACTCACCACTGTGCTAGAATCTTGCGTCCATGAGACCTATGGATGGCCCCACCTCTATAAGATAGACCCTAACTTCTCCACCACCTCCGAAATGTTGGGAGAAAACTCAGTGGTTGCTAATTTCCATCTTCAAGACAGGTTTTTGTGTCGTCTAGGACTTCTCTGCATTCCATTAAGAAAGCGCATGAATTTTATTTAAGAAGCTCACTACCGTCGGGTGGCAGGACACTTTAGTGTAAAAAAGATAGTGGAATTGCTCCAAAAACATTTCTACTAGCCGAAACTTCGACAGGATGTTGGAAAGTATATCAGGTCCTGCACTGCCTGTGTTATTGCCAAACTGACCATTAAGAAACAAGACATGTACACCCCTCTTCCTACTACTGACAAGCCATGGGAATCCATCTCAATGGACTACATTTTAGGCCTGATGTCCACCAAGAGGAGCAATGACTGTTTTTTTTTGGTTGTCGATCGCTTTTCCAAGATGGCGATTCTAGTCGCCTTCAAGAAGAACATTGTTGCAGAGGCCAATACCAAGATCTTCTTTGAATGCGTCTGGGTACACTTTGGGATCCCACAAACCATTGTCTTATATCGGGACAGTCGGTTCCTCAACACATTCTGGTTGAGCCTATGGTCCCTGTTGGATACCAATCTCACCAAATCCGTTGCCTTTCACCCCCAGACAGATGGCCAAACTAAGGTAGTCAATCATATGATCGTACATATCCTGCACATGTATAGTTACAAGAACCCCTGCACATGGGATGAGAGTATTCCCTATGTGTATAATAGCTACAACTGAGCCCTGCATAACTTAACTGGCCACAACCCATTTCAGGTGGGGTTGGGATTCCAACCATTGGGCCCCATGGATGTTTCACTACCCCTGGAGAACACATTGGATGACTCGTCTCTTGGTCCACCAGAAGTTGACAAAGCCACCCAATTCATTGAGAGGTTCCATCACATCTACCAAAATGTTCAGGATATTTTATAGAATTCCAATTCCAAGTACAAGGAGCACCATGATCAACACCATGTGCCACATAAGTTTTAGGTGGGTGACAAAGTTAGGTTGCACTTGTAGAAAGAATGCTTTATAGGGCCGCATCGGAAGCTTCAACCACTCTGGTATGGTCCATTCACCAACACCAAGGCTTTGTTTGAAGACAATTTTGCGCTCTACATTCCCCCTTTCATTGGCCTGCACCCAGTCTTCAATGTGGCTCTCCTTTGGCCATATTTCCCACCATTATTGGACACCCCAAAGATAATAGAGAAGTCGACACGAACATAGCTCAAGCCTAAATACATGCAACAAGAATCCAGTGATCATATTGTTGACAAGCAGATCAAGGGAACCTGATAACAAAAGGATCCAACTTTATCGAGTAGTCAAAGCAGGGCAACTCCTACACCAAGGCAAGTGGCTCACCCGGGGCCAAATTCAGCAGAAATTTCCTCATCTGATGGGGGAACTCAGCGCAATGGAGACCATTGATTCCTAAGGGTGTAGGATTGATCCAAATGGATTTCCATGGCCTCCCACCTATTCCAACTAGTTCATTTTGGCATTTTTCCAGTTTGGCAGTTTTTTTCATAGTTTTCAGGTCCTTGACTTGCGGGGCTGTTTTGAGGCCCTAAACAATGTTTTTAGGGCTCCCCACAGTAAAAAATTCCCTTTGGTTGATCACAACAAAATGTGTATCCCTCAGATAGACCTTTCCAACGGGCTATCGTGCACCTAAAACAAAGATCGTATGCAAATGTTACGACCCTGGGAAGTTGATGTACTAACTTACCCAAACGGGGCCCACATGTCTTTTGGTCCTTCATTTCCTAGGGTTACATTTTTGGATGTATAGGGTTTTTGACATTCTTGTTTATTGTAAAAAGGCCTTAAGAGCCTCATTGTAATCATATTCTTGAGAATGAGTGCATTCATCACATCTCTTCTCAGAGATAAGCCACCACCATTCCAACAAGCTTGTTTTCCACTGCATTTTACAGTTTCAACTTATTTCCTTATTGAATAGAAAATTGTTTTATTGTATCTCTGTTATTATGTCTTAAGAATATTTTAATAATATGTATTCATTTCGTTTCTGCTCATAAAATACAGAACATTTTCCCACATAAACATAGGTAAATGTTGATCATGCTAAGTCATCTTGGACTATACTTGATATATCGAGGTTCCCTCATGAAACCAATGTCTCAAGAAGCTGGAAAACATCAACACTCCCTTTGGAGTTGGAGGTGACTCCTCCTCTGTCTCTACTCCCTCTAACACTGTAGGTAGCTCTTCCTCCTTCTCTGGAGGTAACTCAATCTCTTCTCCCTCTAGATGTAGTACCACCTCCCTCTCTGGGAGTGCCTCTATATACACTGGAATTGTTTCCATGCCTGCTTCCTCAACATCTCATGGCTTGACTAATGTATTGAGATTTCTACACTTGCTCCCTCTAAGTCTCATAATATGTTTTCCTCCTCTATTGGATATACCATAGTTGTGCTACAATTAGTCTTCACTCGCTGTATCCATGATCATTGGAACTATCTCTGTTATCCGACATGGTCCCGTCCTAGGAGATACATTTCTCCTAGAGACTTCCTGTCTCTGAGAATTATGTCTCGCAATGTCTCTCCTTGATATCATGCTGAAAGGTATTTCCCTCCATGTATGCCTCCTACAACCATCATTATGGCTCCTTGTCAGATCTATTACCTGTGACCTTCCTGGAACAAGAAACAAGAACAACAAAAACCATCTCCTAGTGGAGATCAATTTATCTTGTTCAGAACTATATACAATGACCCTCCAAATAATATGTCTTCTACTATGACCAACACACACTTATCATATACTCATTTTCATACGACTACCAACACACATCCATCATATACTTGTTTTCATACAACTACCAGCATGCATTCATCATATACTCGATGCCATACGACTAGCCATGTTGATTTTCTAGTGTTACATTAAACAAGAACAATTTTCTGCAAGTGGTAACTACTTCCAATGATATACAATATTACTTTAGTAAACACTAGAACATCACTAAGTAACTTGGAAAATTTCAAGTTCTTAATCTCTTCCTTAAATCACGTATCCGATGTGTGAGAGAGAAAACATTTGTCTGTCTATTGTTGTCTCTTTCAAGTGTATTTTTTATAGTAATATTAGATTGATCAAAAAAAGGCATGTCTCTTTGAAAATTAAATTTAAAAATAAATTAAATTTTCTTTCTTATAAATAGTTGGAGAATACCTCACGTAACTACCCAAAGATTAATTTGGTTATAATCCATCCACATAGTATTTGACTTTGTTAAATTGTTCCTCCATAGTCCATGTGATTCTTTGCATAAATATAGGTAGAAGTAAATATGCAATACATTTGATCCAAATGGATCTCGATGGCCATCCACCTTTTCCACCGAATCACTATTTTGAGCTTGTGGTTTTGATAAACGATGATATTCACCATTTTGATGGGGAATGGAATGTAATGTCATATTCATTTGTTAATTACAGACATCATGTAATGATTTCCTACTGGTCTTATGTACATGCCTACAACATAGTGCTAATGCACTGGATCCCATTAGAACTCCATAGTTAAGAATGCTAAGGATGGAGTAGTATTGGAATGGGTGATCGCCTAGGAAGTCCTAGTGTTTTACATGACTATGGAAGTTTACAAACTTAGTCCAATTTATTCCACATGCATCATGGGAATTATTCTCCTCTCACTCTCTCATATATAATTGAGGTGAAGGAGGCCCTTTTAGCATGCAATGGAGTGTGATGTAAATCTTGTTGCGAATAAGCATAGCCAACATCTCTTTTCTTTCAGAGCTAGGATACCCCATTCTACCAGTTTGTGTTCTATAGTGTTTTTATATCTTATTGAGTAATAGAAGTTGGGTTTCATTGTATTTTTGTGTTCTCTTCTATATTTTTGTGTATTTCATTGTTATATATCAATTATATTTTTTTCTTCACATCATTCTCAAAATAATCCAGATCAGTGGTTTCATAGCAGGTTGCTCCTTGTCGTTTCTCAGAGTACGTCCCCTACGAGTGTTATGAGGCTAATTGTTAAGTGTAGACACAAATCAATCTCCCTAGCTTCACTATGAAACTAGAACAAAACAAGACAATACACTACTCTTTCCTTAGATTTCAATTATCAAATGAAAAATGGATCTAGAACATACCTTTTAAATATTGAAGATCTGACTTCACCAATGCAATCCAAGCTTCGTCATGAGGTTTATGAGAAATATCTGCAAATACGAACAAGCCAATGAAGACAACAATAATAGAGTCTATTTGATATGAAACTATGTACGTGATCAAGGAATCATACAATATAGACATATAATATTCATATAGGAAATAAAATTCTATCTGTATTAAAGAATGTCGAAGAAAGATACAACCAGATGCCTTGATGTTGTCAGGTTCCTTCCAACAGTTCTTTGCTTCCCAACGAATTCTTTCTCCAATGGATTCTGAGACTGTGTATCTGATAGCTACTCACAATCTATCTTGACAAAGCAAAGCACAAAGCCACTATAACCAAGATAAGAATCTCAAGCCAAAACAACTAACTTCCAAGCCAAGCTCAAGCTAAATTTCTCCATGAGAGCTCCTCTCCTTTTATAAGCTGAAGAGGATAAGGTGAGGAGGTTAGGATGATCCCACTAAATCATGAAAGCGAGTAAGATCCAAACCATTTGGAGGCCACCTCACCATAGAATCTTCTCCTTCTAGAAGCATCAAGAAAATGCTCATTTTTCCCATGTACGAAGGCCACCACACCCTAGATGTAATGTAGCCTGTGAAAACTATGCAACCTAGCTATAGTGCAACCTGCAAAAATCAGAAATTTCTGCACCCTGTGTATAGAGAAACCTGCGAAAAATCCTCCTTAATAGGGTTCTTACAAAGGAAAATACAACATCTTCTCTCAGGGAAAGTTCTTCTCCCTTCTTTCTTCAGGAATTTAGGCCACTCACCCCTCTAAAAGAAATCGATAGGTTTACATCATTAACGGTCATAAGGGTGATGAAAATAATGTGTAACAGAGAGGCCCCCAAAGTATGAATTTAGAACGGAGTGATAGCTAAATACTTTGTCGAGTGTGTGTAGGGAACAAGGAACAGTCAGTCGAAAACCTACCAACAAATAAGGAAATACAGTACAATAATACATCATCACTGAGGTAGGCATTCCCATACTCATAATACAAATGACTCAAATCATAAATGTCGACATGCAAAGATCCATGTCAAGTAAGATAGGTCATGGCCACCAAACATACACTGTGGATCCCTGCCAATATGACTCAAATATGAACATACCCACCAAAAATACACTGTGGATCTATGTGTTAAAGACTGAAATTTGAACATAGCCACGAGACATACAATGTGGATCTATGTAATAGTACACTAAATATACTCCAACATAACCTGAATCTGTCAGAAAAGATCTAGGGTCTTCATCTCCACCACTCTATAGTACGAATCTGACCATGCGAATAAATGTGTTGAAGTTGAAGATGGTAGAAACCACTTGATTACCGATCATTAGTGTATATCGTTAACAAGTGCGAGGTAAATCACCATTAATGCCAATTATTCCCAAGGTACACTAGAACAATCCAACGAATGTGAATTAATGAGATAAAGTTTAACACTCAACGGAATCTCCCGAACATAGGTCAATAATGAAAACCCACTATCGAAAGTGAGGAAACCTTCCATTGAGGCATGCAATTTCCAAGGTAGCAATTGATTTCTAATTCTAATTCCTAGATAATGAGTTGAAGTCGACAGGAAAAGACTCGTCACAGGAGGGCCTTAATGTATCCCACATCAATGACATGAAATGGGTAACAATATTTGAAGTAGATCAGAGTAACAAGTGACTCATGACTGACTCAAGGATGGCCAACACAATAGGAGGCTTAAGGACTGCAGAAATGGCTAACGCAATAGAAGACTTTCTGGGTTGAACATCTCTTTGAACATATTGATGACATGACAACTGTCTTGGAAACACTGACTCAACAATAGGGATCACAAGTCAATTTGTAATCTTATACAGGAGTATGATCAAGAGACAAGTGAATTTTCCGACCTAGACATAAGGCGAATGAAAGGGTGTCATGTTCAAAAGGCACTCTTCCATAGAATATAGGCTTAGATATATTTCTTTCCAAATTTTTCCCTCGCCATTTCTGGTGAGTAGCTCTTTAGTTTTACACAATCTTGATGAGGATAACATATTCTTGAAATGTAATCTCATCCTTCGGATGAGTCCCTTGGAGTATGTTTAACGAACCCTAGGAAGGAGTGGTTTGGTTCCATATAAGTATTTCGATCTTTGTTTAACGAGTCCAAAGAGAGAAAACTCGGGGGTTTTTCATATTTAGAGATTCTGAAAAACACTTAAAGAGAACTCTCTCAGTTCCTTTTTCATAAATTAATTTGATGAGACCGAAAAAGTGATAACCTACCACCCATCAAACGTTTTCTTCAAATAATTTTACGAGCATGAAAAGAACAAGATCGCTCGACAATATTTTCATATTTAGAGAGTCTGAAAAGAGATTAAAGGGAACTCTCGGGGGTTCCTTTTTTGTATAACCTTTACGAGTCCGAAAAAGTGATAAAATTTTAATCGGTTAGATTCTCAAGTATTTACGAGCATGAGAAAGAACAAAGACTAAGTTCGAGATTGTTTTTATTTTTAAGCAAGTTTAAAACAAAATAAAACTATGCTTGGGATAGATTTTATTTTTACACAAGATTAAAATTCAAACAAAACTATGCTTCAACTTGGTTTCATTTTTGCACAAGATTGAACTAGAGGAAACTATCATTGAGGTAGGTGGTTGTTGGAAGATTGGTTGTTGTCATTGATGTCAACCCTAGTCATGGTTTTTGGACCGCAAGATTGATGAAGGTATTTGGACATGAAGGAAAATGCACATGAAGATACAACACGCATGGATGGATAGTATGCATCAGGTTGTTTTTGGTGGTATGTGGCATGTCGCGCGGATCCTCATGGTTGAGGAGAAATGAATTTTTGAATATGACAAAGTGAATTGAAGAAGGAAGTACATGTAGGCCCTGAAGATAATTAAAGAAAAGAATTACAAAATAAGAAAGTGTCAGGTCAGACCTAATGTTAAAAGGAAGTGACATAAACGATATAAATAAACATCATTATACATTGATTTGATATAAGTCGAATTTCAGAGGAAATAAGAAGAAAAGAAGGCTAGATTTCAAGGGAGGATGAAGTCTTTTGGTGATGTGTTCTAAGGTATGTTATTTCTAGGTCATCTTACCATTTTTTCTATAATTTTTTTTCTAGAACGATTCAGATGGTGAAATTGCTATGGTATTGAGAATACATATCAAGGTACCTCTAGTAAAAATTTCAGCTCTTGATTCACTATAATTATGGAGATACACTCTGTGGAAGATGGGGTTTGTGACCAATCCTAAAGCTAGTCAATAAACAAGTGTTCCGGGTAAAACAATCATAACTTCCTCATAAAGAATCCAAATAAAGTGGGATGAATTTCATTGGAAAGAGTACGGATTTTAGTTTCTTATGTGTGACTTTTAGAATCATATGTTAATTATTGAGCATGGGGCATTCTATGCAAGTCCACTCTCTTGAATAGACCAAAATTGAATAAAGTCTACCATTCTTTCTATAACCTCTTTTTAGGGAGGATTCAAGAAGTGAAAATTGGAGGAGATTCAGAGAATACATTGAGTAATATTATCTA
>JASDQU010438757.1:107801-119270 GCA_032191745.1 Picea mariana | reverse complement strand
AAAGTACCCATTAATGTTGAATCTTTGAGAAGACCCACACCAACATTCTCATACCCAAGAGGTGTTTTCAAAATAAAGGGAATGTTTCTAGTACATGCATCAGCATTAAAGAAGGCTAGTTGATCAATAGTAATGACCTTTCCTTGGAAGAGGGAAACGTAACACACAAAAACGGGTAGAAACAATTGCACGCATGGAATCAATCCAACTACGGCCAATTAGAAGGTTATAATCAAGAGGTGCATCAAAGACCTCAACCTCGACATTAACCACTTTGCCTTCTAGAGTAATAGAAAACAAGGGAATAACACCATAAGGCTTGAATCATGTACCATTAAACACTTTAAGATTATTTTGTGACTCAGTCAAGGTGGGCGATCCAATGGCTTTCCAACAAGTAATAAACATAACACAAGTCGAGGGTCCTTCATCAATCAAGGTTCAACAAATATTCTTGTTTTCCACAACAACTTGGATTTGAAATGCTAACTGAGGATGAAGCCATGGAATGTGATCTTCCAAATCAAATATTATTAAATTAGTATCGGTAGGATCAATTCCACCAATAGCTTTCAACAATGCCTTCCATTGAGGAGGACAACTTTGAAGGACTTCGAGAGCCGACATCGCAGAGGGTTCTTGTGCAAGGTCTTCTACAATATTGTAGTTTTGGGCAGCACATGCGTGAGGATTAAAGGATGAATTTCAAACAACACCCTTGGGATAAGGGAGAAGGAATGTATCTAGGCCCGGTCATTCAAGATGAAGAGGACCATTTGGAGGTGAAGTTGGTGGAGAAGGTTGAACCAACAGAGGTGGTGTATCATCCACTTTTTCCTTCGAAAAATAATAATATTTGGTTAGAGTTGCGATTGCAATATCTTTCTTTTTAGACTCACCAATACCCATAAGCACATAACATGTGGTAGAGGGAGAGGGTTGATCATGAATGACCAATTGGGCCTGTTGCTAAGAAGGGAAAGGTTGTGACAAGATGACAGGGGTAGAAGATGTACCAATTCCTTGTGATCATCACCATAGATAATGCAAGGATAACAAGGCTTGTGTTTGTCCTTATCATCAGCGAGATGGGATTTAGTTTTCTTCGATTGTTGATTATTATTTGTATCCTCCTTATTCCTACCCTTCCCTTTCTTTTTATTTTTAATTTTTACCAGTAGGGGTCGATTGAACTGAATTAACATCAGAGGTTTTACAGGGGGAAGGAGTCGGATTAGGAGTATTTTGTACAGTAGAAATATTAGATTTTGGATTGGGGTGAATGGATTGTTTAGACTGAGTCTCAATGTGAAACGTTCTAATCATGCCATCAACAGCATGGGAAGCTACTGGATTTGTGAGGGTAGGATTCGTAGATGGATGAGGAGCATTAGAGATCAGGTCGTACAGAGTGTCCGTTTGCGAATAAATGAGATCTAAGTATTGAGCAAGACTAATCACATGCTCTTTGGTGACAACACCACCCATGGAAACGTCATGGAATATAGAACCAATATATTATTTTGTAAACCACTTAGCCAACAACTGTTCAGGAAGAGGAACTTTTATTAAGCATCTTCTCCTTCTCCATTCATGAATATGATCAGAAATGTGAGTGGAAGAGGATTGTTTAAAAGAACTCAAAATTCCCATTCCCGTCTCGTAACATATTGGAAACTAGTAATGCATTAATAAGGCCATGGATAGAGTATTAAAGTCATTAAAGAAACCTTGTGGTAAATCGATATACCACTTAGCCTCTGAACCCGTAAGATTTCATTGGAAAAGATGTAATCTTATATATTTCTCCATCAATGAATTAGACGAGCACCAAAGATGGAAAGTCATGACGTGATTATTCGAGTCTTCTCCAGGTCGACCATCAAACTTAGGAATGTCAGATGGAAGTTTGACCAGGATAATGGGCTAGTAAGGAGAGTGAAAAATAGGATCATTCAGAATCCTAGATAAATCCGGTAAATCCAAGGTAGCAAGAAAAGGAAACTACCTATTCACTTGAGGAAACTAGTAGTTTTGAGGAGGTAATCCTGTAAGTATACCAGTAGGACCATAAGAAGTTTGCATATAGTTATAAATTCCTGAAATATTTGATTGTGGAGGATTTGGAGCCACATAACCAACAAAAGTTGGTTGATTATGGAAGCTTCCTTGAAAAGGAGCATTGGACTATAAATTTGGGCCCCAAGAAAGATTCATAGAACCTGGATACGGTTGTATGAGGTTAGGGGGTACAAAAGAATTGAATTTAGGATGTTTCCCCTAGACAGTTGTGGATTCCCTTGGAAAGGAATATTCCAAGGTTGAGATTGTAACATGGGTATACTTTGGGCATAAACCAGGTTATGGCCTCCAACTTGAGATTTCCCCCCAAGTTGAAGTTTCCCCCCAACTTGAGATTTCCCCCCAAGTTGAGGTTGACCTCCAGCGGGAATATGAAAACTAGAAGTGATGAGATGGTTGGTGAAGCCAATTTGATTGGAGATACTAGGGCAAGGATGATTATCTCCTCCTAGTGAAGGTGGAGGAGGAATGTACGACCCTCTGGAAAGAACCTGGGTAGGTGTAGGAACAAAACCAACAACAACATTATACCCAGGCGAAACAAAAATATTCTATCCTCTGGTCAGATTGTGGGCAGGATTAGCAATGGAAGTATTCAAAGCATTATACCTAGGGGGATGTGAAGGATTTGATCTAGGCAAAAGCAGTGTTCCAATAGGAGCTTGGGATATCACCGAATTTCCGACATAAAAAGGCATAGCTTGTGAGACCATGGTAAATCTGACGTACTATAGAGAAAGGATTGAGTGAGAAACAACCAACAATTGGGCCACAATGGTGACAACGTTACCAGTTGTACCAGTAAAATGATCTAAAGGTACTATGTAAGTGGTATACATCATAGGCACTTGTAATGCCATAGGTCAATTAGAACTCATTCCTAGGTTGTCAAAAATATTTTGTCCTAAAGAATGGAGAGGGATAGAGCTAGGATTGAAAATTCTAGTAGTATGAACTCGTGTTATAAACGACACACTTTGAAAAAGTGGATTGTCCACACCAAACTCTATGTTAGGTCTAGTAGGTACTTCATCAACAACAATATCTCTTGAAAAATTAATTTGGAGTAACTGTGGGTCTTGTGTTGTACTCAATAATGGGTTTTCAGGAAGTCTAAATGATTCCAAAGAGTTATGAATCTTGAATTCTTCTAAATAATTCGTACTCCCAATTTCAAAGGCTATTTCATTATTGATTACTCCCATAGGAGAGCCTTCCGGTGAGTTAGGAAGCAAAGGGATGTAATATTTTGTATTTTATGGAGGTAGTCCTTGCATCCTACGTGAACGACGAAGGCCTATGTTGGCCGCACCAAATAAAGAATAGAAAAAATATATGGCCAACTAGAGAAACAAACAACACTCACTAATAAAATCTAGCTATCAAACCAAGCAAACAAACCTTCTTATTTCGATGTCACTAGTTGGTGATGAAATCCAACGTCACGAAATCAAGACAAGAAGGGGCTGGGATAAATGGGTGGAAAATTTACATTGATGGCCTTCTTAATGGACTTACGCCTTGGTGCAAGCTCCCACACATAATCATGGGTATACCCTCCAAGGAGCCCAAGTGAGTTTGGCCAACGTAGATTTGAGGTACCGTGAAGACTTTCCCCTCCACAGTCACCTTGTGTAAAGACCCTAAAGAGATAGGCCACTAAGGTTACCAATTACTACAATGATGCCTAGGGAAATAGTCGACAGTCTGATCCACGCGCAAAGGCATGGTATCTAGCCTGAAATCAACTCGAGAGGATCCCACACATAATCATGGGTATACCCTCAAGTGACCCCCAATAATACACGCAATCTCTACACCAAGACCAACAAAGCAGGGTGAGTAACTATGTCAGTCTCAATGCGACCTCATGTTTGACCCTTATGTGAGAAGGGCTTCCCAAGACAAAATGTAGCAAGTGGACTTGACACTCTCCCTATCACAAGATTCTATTGTGTGTTTTAATTCTTTGGAGAGTGTGCCTTTCAACTTATTCCAAAGTGTTATCCTAGCTAATGTTGGTTTAAAGAATTCCTAGAAAATAAAAGTTACTAATAAATTTTAATATTACGTTGTGTTTTAAAGAGGCGGTTGATTACTCAAAAAGGAGATGGAGATGAAATTGATGATATGTATGACCTTGACCCAATAAAATTCAATAAGAGATGAATGTGCAATCTTTCAATTCAATGAACTGTAATTACAGTAGGGAAAAGGTATCTTTTTGAAGTACAAAATCTATGAAACACAATTTCTCAATTCTTAAATGAACAAAATTCCAAACAATCAAGACTTACAAAATTTTCCAATTTTCTCTTATAAATATTTGAATGCAAAAATTTTCTTATGAAAGATTACTAAAAAGAAAATTAATTTCAGTTCTTCCTTTCTCAAATCAAATCAGGGATGTAATACAGGGAAGAAAATGTAATCCAATAAAATGAACACACTCATGACCTTGTTCCCAAATGAAACTCACTATGCAAACAAAAATAAAAAAGATAAGAAAATTATTTTTCAAATGCAAACAAAAAATATTTCTCAATCAATAAACAATGTGAAAAGTGAAGGAAATCCAAAACTTCAAACAAATCAAAAACTCCTTGTCAATCAAGCACTCGAGACCAAGATCCAGAGATTATATCCTTGTGACAAAAATCAAAAGCAAAAACTTGCAAAATTTATGAAGAAAAACTTTCAATCACCGAAAATCAATCAAATGCAAGCTTTAAACTCAAAAGTCATTAAGACACTGGTATTAGAATTTTATTCTGAACTATTAAGGCAAAAATGGGTGAAAAAATGAAAGTTGACTCTCCCCAACAAAATCTACATGAATCGTTGTAGGCTGCCTATAGCGCACAGTGCAACGATCTAAGGTCGGCGCAGGCTACTAGGAGAGTACAGTGTGACGTCATTGCCCTGGTATAAACTAGCACAGTGCAATGTCAGAGGATTGTCACATGCTATCTATATGACACAATGCGATGATCTTTGTAACTAGGGAAAAAATGGAAGAAAGTCAAAAAAAATTACTAAACTTGCAGACCTAGGGAGTCCAGATGGATCACCCACAGAATTTAACTAAATGAAGGTGGGCTAAAGGCTACTAAGAGACAAAAAAGAAAAAACAAGGCATTTCCCCAGTATGGTCATCAATTTTGTTGCTGGACTAATCAATAAGTGCGGACACAAATAGATCTCCCTAGTACCACCTGGAACTAGAACAAAACAGAACAAAATATAAACCTTTCCCTAGGCTCTAACTATTGAATTTACTAGTTAACAAGAGATAGAAAACACACCTTTTAAATGTCACGTCCTCTTTTCATTTCCATCCTCACTTTGTTCCAATGCTCATACAATATTGAATCTGAAAAGGAACATAAGCCAACAAAGTGAAATCAATAAAGCATACTCAACAAGAACCTATGTATGTCATCAAGGAATCATACAATAAAACAAGAATGGTTTTATGGGAAAGAAACATATTGTTGTATTATATTAATAGAAAGTGGAGAATACAACCAAAGCCTTGATGTCGCAAGTTCCCCTTTCAATGGCCCTTTTCTCTAACACACACACCTTTTCTCCAAATCCCTTGAATGAAGAAGATCCACCATGTATCTTGTAGAACTAGAGAAAAACTCTCAGGAATAATCTGAGGCATAATTTCTCCATAAATATCTTAGCCTGTTCAACCTTATCCTTTTACATGAGAGATCCCTACTTATATAAGGTGAAGGAGATATCGATGAGGAGATTAGGATGATCCCACCAAATCATAGAAGCAAGTAAGATCCAAACCATTCGGAGGCCACCTCATCTTCTAGAATATCCCCTTCTAGAACTTTCATGAAGTTTGACTTTTCCTTAGCATTTGGCATCATCGCACCCTAGCTATAGTGAATTCTGTGGAGACGTCGTAGTCCAACTCTAGATCAAGAGGCAACAATTAGGAATCATTGCATCCTATGCATTTTGCAGGGTGTGATGACCTTCCTTAATAAGGTTTTTGAGAAGGGAAAGTCAGTCCCTTTCCTCATGGAGAAAGACTCTTTTATCCTTTCTGGGAATATGAACACATGTTGTCAGTGAGTCACTAGGGTGACCAAAATAATGTATAAAAATGACTTTGAGATCAATCACATCAAAGGAAAGGAGAACAAAGTGGCTAATGCACTTAGCAGGAGAGTGCATGAACTGCATGCTACAGCCATTAGCATGTATCAGACGGATCTTAAAGGAAGAATTTATGAGGCTGCAAAGGTTGATTTGCAGTATATGGAATTGGTACCTAAATTGCAACAAGGTAAAATGAAGCAGAAAGATGAAGATTATGAATTGAGAATTGATGAAATTCTCTTGTACAAAAATAGAGTTTATGTACCAAATTCTTTGGAATTGAGGAGTGAGATTTTAAAAGAGATGCATAATGTGCCTTATGCAGGACACCCATGGTATCAGAAAACAATTTCAGCAATCAAAATCCAATATTATTGGCCAGGCATGAAGAAGGAAGTTGTTGATTTTATTTCCAAATGATTGGAATGTCAAAAGGTAAAGGATGTGCATAGAAACCTAGCTGGTTTTCTACAACCATTACCCATTCCTGAGTAGAAATGGGAAGTTGTAACAATGGATTTCATCACAGGATTTCCCATAACAAGAAAGCAACATGATGAAATCATGGTGGTGGTGGAAAAGCTTACTAAAACTTCTCATTTCATTCCTATGAAGGTTACTCACAAGGCAACCAATGTTGTCGATATTTATATGAGGGAAGTAGCATGATTTCATGGAATTCCCAGGACAATTGTGTCTGAGAGAGACCAAAATTTCACCTCAAAGTTTTGGACAAGATTATTCAAAGGGTTCAAAACAAATCTTAACTTCGACACTGCCTATCATCCTGATTCTGATGGGAAACAGAAAGGGTGAACCAAGTGATATAGGATATGCTAAGGATGTATGTGATGGAAAAACCATCTAAATGGGAAGATTAGGTACACTTGGTAGAATTTTCCTACAACAATGGGTATCAAGCATCACTAAAGATGATCCTGCTTGAGGCAATTTATGGTAGAAAATGCAACACCCCAGTAAGCTGGGACAACCCAGATGATAGGGAAGTGGTTGGGCTAGAGCTTCTCAAGGAAATGGAAGAACAAATGCTAAAGATTAAACAGAATTTGAAGGCTTTCCAAGATAGACAGAAAAGTTATTCTGACAAGAACAGAACTCATAGGGAATTTAAAGTGGGTGATCATGTTTTCTTGAAGGTGAAAGCCAACAAAAGTTCCCTGAAGTTGGGAAACTATTCCAAGTTGGCAGCTAGATACTATGGGCCATTTGAAATCCTAGAGAGAATTGGTGCAGTAGCATATATGCTTTCATTTCCTGAATCAATGTTTATACATAATGTATTTCATGTCTCATTTCTTAATAAATATATACATGATGCTAATCATGTTATTGATTGGAATGTGGTTCAAGTAGAGAAAGAAAGTGCTTTTCAAGTGTAACATGTGCACATATTTGACCGAAAAAGAAAGAAGATATGGAATCAATCCATAGGGCTTGTAAAAGTCCAGTGGACCTAGTATGGTCCTAAGGACGCAACATGGGAGCATGATGATGTTATGAAGGCAGAGTACCCACATCTTTTTGAAGATTTTGAAAATCTTGTTGATATTATGTAAATGCGTTGCACTGAGGACAGTGAAAAAATAAGGGGAGGGGATTGTAATAACCCAAGGCTAAGCCCCTGTGAAATTTAATGATTTTTTTAGGCTGGTGAGACAAGCAATTATAAGCTGGTAGGATTATGTGTTTATTAGACCGGAGAGCCTAGATGCCAAGGCTAGTGGGCCTAATTATTGTATATGTAAATGCACATATCATTAATAAAATTACACTATTGCGTGTAGACCTACCATGAAGAAAGAGTTATGGGGGACTAAGCTCCACTAGGTAAGGAAAGGGATGGGGAGGAGAGGCTAGGAAAGAGGGGGATAAACTTGAGGGATTAACCCAAGGGAATATTATAATGTATTCCTGAAAATTACTAAAGTTGGGAAATAAAAACATTTATCCTAAGTTCCTATGTGGAGAGGAAAAAAATCCAAGTGAAGAGGAGATTTCTCCTGGAGAGCCAAGTGTCACCCAGGACGCATCCAGATTTAAGTGGCAAGTTCCACCTTTGTTGGGGGTTCAAGAGGCATTATGTCCACATTCTAGAGGATTTCTCCTTCACCATTGCATCTTGCTCACAATTCTACAAGCTAACCATTCTCACCATTTTTCCTTGCTCACTCTCAACATTCAGACCAGTCTGGCCATTTAGTTTCCCACGAGTTCATCCTCAGCATGTTGGCCATTCCTTCTATAGTCCATGCACACACTAAACAAGCTAGCAGCGAGAGTCATTTCTGCCCTTGTGACCCTATGTAATTTGTTGATTCAGTCCTTTTTCCTTACCTGATTTTGGTTGTTGTGGATTGAAGAGATGATTTTTCAGGCCTGTGGTTGAAGAAGCAAGTTGTCAGTATTTTGAGAAACTCTCTCCAGGTGAGAGAGTTTGCTCAGGAAGTGATTTCTCCTGGAGGGAGTCCAACACTAGCTATGCATCTTTGAGAATTATTGATCCGACCTACTGTTGAATCCATGGAAGGGAAGTGGAGCAGTCGATGGACTGTGAAACAGTGAAGGTGCATATTCCTGGGGTGGGATATGCATGTGGGGAATGAGATTCCATGAGTAGTGGGAATAAGTAGGCTCCTTGGAGAGAATCCTTATAGTTTCACAATGTAGTTTATCATAGCCCCAGCCTAGGTGTAGGATTCCTTTGCCCTAGGTGGATTTTAGTCCCAGCTCGGGGGTGACCCACTGCTGAGCATGATAAGAAGCGTGGTCTAAGTTTGGGAGGTTCATGGAAGGTCTGGATGCAGTTGGTGGTCATATAGTAAAAGATAAGTACCAAATATATGTTCTCTGTATGATGTGTATCTTGTACATGGGTTATAATGTTATCAGAATTGTTTGTCTTTATTGCATGTATGTATTAATGTTGCTTCTGCATGAATATGTTTATGAATAGAATGTTGTGTCTGTTTAAAATTACATCATATATATAATTATATCATAGCAATAATTGCAGTAGCATGGCCTGATCTGGTTGGGCCAAGGTGTCATAAATTGGTATCAGAGCTAAGAGAGATGTCCAAGAAGTGGCATTGCCTGACCTGTTGGTAGTTGGGGACGTTACAAATTGGTATCAGATCCATGGTTTCAACACTAAGCCTGGATGGGCCAAGAAGGTGGAAGTTGAATAAAAGTTTTTGGAAAGGGAATTGTTGTCGAGAAGGAAAAAATTTTAATTCTAGATCATTCCAGAGTGCCAAGAGAACACCTTGGCCATGTTTGGAAGCCCAGGAGGTATAGTGGTTCAAGAAAAATAGTAGAGAAAAAAGACTGTAGTAACTACGGGTTTGGAACCACAAGGTTTGAGGTTGGGCCAGGGCATCTGTTTGGGAGAAGGAGGGTCCTTCACAATCGTTATATCTGGAGAAAGGTGCATGAGGATTAAACCCTAAGTACTTCAAAATTCGTGACTTTGATGAAGTTTATGTGTAATAGAGAAGAAAGGAGTCGAAGCCCGAAGCTTCGAAGTCTCATAGTGGATCTACACTGTAGATCCAGGGAGAAGTGCTTGACCGTTGATCTTGGCCAAAGATATATCAGAGCCATATATCAAGTCAAGGGAAAGTGGTAAGGCACAGCGGTGAGGAAAATAGATCCCAGCCATAATATCTGCGCGGGGGAGGTTGTGAACCGTAGAAATCACAACCGTTTCGAATTCGTCTCTTGGGAGAAACAAAGTGTGATAAGGAACAAAATCATGAAGCCCGAAGTCCCAAAGTTCGGAGTAACTCTAGACTGTTCATCAAAAGAGACACATGTCAGTAGACTGGCTTGTTTGGGAGCTCAATGTTTGGGAGAAATGAGGGTGTGCTAAGCCAAATTCTCCGAAGTCCCGAAGTAGAAGTCCCCAACTGATGTGGCATGATGACATCACCCAGGGTGACGTGGACTTCCTTAGTCCTACTATGTTTCATTCAGAATGGAAATTTGATGACTTTGTTGGACCAAAAGCAATATGACACATGGTGGCCACGTGTCACCACCTTATATGATGACATTTTTATGATGTGGACCCCAGAAGATAAAGTAGTATGGAAAGTTTGACATTCAGAAGTTAACGAACTTGTGGAAGTAAAAAAAAAACTTAGGAAGCCCAAAGTGTCGAAGTTCTAAAGCACCAATGTGACGTGACATGATGATGTCACCTAGGGTGATGTGGACCTAACCTATCCTACCACATGTCACCTACTTGTGCCTTTGACATACCTTTAGACCCTATGGTTATCTGACATGTGTTTCTCGTCGGTGGGACCACATGTTACCACTATAATGGAATAACAATAGAGCTAAGGAAACCACCAAGTTTGGAAACTCAGCGTTCAATGGCAAAGTTAGAGTAATTTTTTAAAACTGTCGAAGTATAAAGTGCTAGAGCTTCAAGGAGACACCAGTTCGGTACTTCATCGGTTCGACGTTCGGGAAATCACATAGTGATGAGGTAGAAACCTCAGAAGTCCGAATTTCCAAGGTCAAGAAACACGAGAATGATGTTTCTGCTTCTAGTATTTCACCATGTGGCACTCTTCTTGAGTGTGGCTAGTGGGTCCCTTGACGGTCACAAGGGATACGTGGTGAAGATCCTGCATTTCAGAGGTTATCTACTTCATAGGAAAGTGGGGTCACGTGGGTTGAGAACTTTCGAAGGTTGAAGCGCCAAAGTTCATCGTGACCATTGACAGTCGGGGACGTGTGTCAGAAGATCTAACACTATGGAGAGTTTTCACTCTAGAATTTTGTGGCATTGAAGGCTTTGGAAACTTGAAGCACGAAGTCTAGAAGATAATTGTGGCCATTGATTTGATTAGAGAGAGGGGATCGTTGATTTCCCTCTGGTTGGTGGAAAACTTCGCGATTTTGGGGTTTGAGAGATTGGCATTGTGGGGAGTTGAAAACACCTGAATCCTGAAACTATGCAAGATACCAGATATATAAAATATGCAGAACAGAAATAAAATGCTAGAAATGGTAGAATAACAGTAGAATATCCAACATAATCTTCACAATAACATAGAAATGATATAAGAATAGCAATAGAAATAGCACTTTGATTCAGAAAGCAATGTTCAAAGGCCTCTTCGAGGGGGAAACCTCCAATCGAGTAGTGCTCTGTTACAATAATCTCCAAGCTAGGGTTTTCATACCCTCGACCCTTATTTATACTAAATATGTCTATTAAGAGAAGCA
>JASDQU010438757.1:83258-102751 GCA_032191745.1 Picea mariana | reverse complement strand
AACCAATTGTATTTCCTGTGTGTATGAATCCCTCAACTGTGGGTTTATGCACGTAATGACAGATCTATGTGGCTTAAAGACGTCGCAATACATCTCTACCCTGGAAAAAAAATACCCACAATTTCTTCCAAGGAAAGTGCTCTGATACCACTTGCAAGATACCAGATATATAAAATATGTTGAACAGAAATAAAATGCTAGAAATCGCAGAATAAAAATAGAATATACAGCATAATCTTCACAATAACACAAAAATGATATAAGAATAGCAATAGAAATATCACTTTGATTCAGAAAGCAATGTTCATAGGCCTCTTCGAGGGGGCAGCCTCTAATCGGGCAGCACTCTATTACAATAATATCCAAGCTAGGGTTTTCATGCCCTCGACCCTTGTTTATACTAAATATGTCTATTAAGAGAAGCATCTAGAGGAAGATCCTTCTAGAAGCGGAATCTTCTATTAGGTCTTCTTACATCCGCCTTATCCTATTTTATTGAAAGGCCTTATTAATATTGACCTTTATTACATCTGAATACATTGATCTACCTATGTGCGGGTTAGGACCTTAACAAAATAAGAAACATGGAGTAAGAGCCCATATATTATCACTTGGTCACAGTCGTGGTCACATGTTAAAGGCTAAAGGGAAGGGGCTAGCTCCCGAAAAAAAAATTTAAAGAACAGAAGAGGGACAAATTGTTCAAGTAACCATAACTTCTTGCTCAGGATTCAGATTTGAGCATGGAAGCAGCCATTGGAAAGGTATTGAACAATAGAAGATAACGGTTCACCTAGAAATTGGATCTGAATAGTCGATTTCTCAGGAAAATAACAGAAAATAAGTCTGATATATTAATGAATCAGAATGGTTCATGTTTCCATGATATTTTTAATAACAATTAGCCTGACAAAGTTCTCTTGGCTGCACATTGTTTTTGCATAATTAGCAGTTGTCAGATAAGAGTTAGCACAAAGTATAGAAGTGATGGATAATACTCAGGAAGTCTTTAGTCAAGAAGATGAAAACATAGGGTTGGATGTCCAGTTGGATAGGGAAGTAACCAACTCCAATGGACATGGTGGAGAAAGGGAGGAAGACATAAATCTGGCTGAGACCCTCAGAAAATTGCAGACAGATACCTAGAGCCACAAGGCTGATAATGAGAGGATTATGAAGGCCAAGGAACAACAAGAAGACTTCAACATGATTTTAATTCAAAGCTTGGAAATAATTAAAAATAATTTGGTTAAGAGGAGTGGCTACATCAAATCAGGAAGTCACAAGACCCCTGAGAAGAAAGGAATATCAAGGAGTCATAGAAGACATCACCATCACTCCCAAAATAATTTCCATAGGATAGAAAACAGTAACTCAAGTCCATCCCCTAACAAGAAACATAGGAGGTCTGGGGTGGATGAGTTGAAAGGAGAAATGAATAAGATCAAACCTCCTACTTTTGATGGAGAACATAAGAAGGATGAAGATGTCGAAACATGGTTTCTAGGCATGAGGAAGTATTTCCAATTGCATAACTATTCTTCTCATGCAAATCAAATAATTTCCATCTACCAGCTTAAACAAAAGGCATCCATGTGGTGGGATCAGCTAGTGCAAGTACAACACCGCAAGGAGAAAAATGTGACTTGGAAGGATTTCGAGAGGCATTTTGAGAAGAAATACCTGACCAAGAGGTATTATGACAAAAAGATGAAAGATTTCGTTGAAATTAAACTAGTCAGCATGGATATGTATGAATATGAAAGGATATTCTTAGAGTTTTTGAAGTATGTCTCCTTCATTAAGGATGAGACAGTAAATATTTAAAGGTACTTGAGTGGGATGTCATTTTGCATCAATGATAAAATACAATATGATGATCCCAAGACTCTGGAAGAAACTGTAAGCAGAGAAAAATGCTTATATGATCATCAAAAATGAAATCCTACTTTCCAGAAGGCTTGGGAGGACAAGAAGAAATTCAAGAAGGAACAAAGGAAGGAGGGAAACAAGCCTCCATTTTTTATAAATGGTCCTCAAGGACAACCATTTTTAGAGAGCATAGAATGGTTGAGGTAGAAGGGAAAAGGTCAAGGCAGGTACCCATTCAATGTTGGGGTTGTAAAGGAGACCAAAAGTATAGAGATTGTCCTCACAGAAGTGACAAGCCAATAGATTTCCACAATGTACAGTAAGTAGAAATAGTGGAGGACATGGGAAAAAGTGTACCCAGGATCTATGCAGCCCTGGACAACAAGAAAGATAAGTTTCAATCACACATGATTGAATTTGAAGGTATGATCAATAACCATGCCTTTACTATTTTAATTGATTCGGGGGCTAGTCATAGCTATATAGATCCTAAGGTTGTGGAAAGATTTATTTTCCCAAGAATCAAGCATGGGGAATCTTGGTTGGTGCAGCTAGCTATAGGAGCCAAGAGGAAAGTTATTGAGTTGGTTAAATAATATCTAGTGGGCATGAATGGACTGTGTACCAAGGAATATTTGAACATATTATCGTTGGGATCATATGATTTCCTAATTGGTATGGATTGGTTGGACCAACACCATGCCATACTAGACTATCATAACAAGGAATTCACTTTCTTGGATGAGGAAGGAAATCAAAGAATAGTCCAAGGAATTCCCAGGGCAGTAACTATCTAGGAAATATCATCAATGCAGCTGAAGAAGTGTTACAGGAAGGGATGTCAAATATTTACGACCCATATGGAAGAAGCATTTAAGGATAAGGTGCCAAATCTGGAGGATTATGCAGTCCTGGAAGATGTTGAAGATGTGTTCAAGGAGGTACCAGGACTACCTCCAAAGAGAGATATCGTTTTCTCTATTAATTTGATGCTTGGAGTAGCTCCAGTATCAAAGACCCCTTACAGAATGATTACACTAGAGATAAAGGAATTGCAAATGCATCTTGAAGAAATTTAAAGAAGGGATATATACACCCAAGTGTGTCACCTTGGGGTGCCCCAGTCTTGTTTGTGAATAAGAAAAATGGGACATTGTGACTGTGCATCAATTTCAGATAGTTGAACAAAGTGACTATAAAGAACAAGTATCCTTTTCCAAGGATCAATGATCTATTTGATCAATTGAAGGATGCAAAGATATTCTCAAATATTGATCTCACGTCAGGAATTCATCAAGTAAGGATCAGAGATGAAGACATCAGCAAGACCTCCTTCGAACAAGGTATGTTCATTATGAGTTCACACTGGTGCCATTTTGGTTATGAAATGTACCAGTTGTTTTTGTGTGCTTAATGAATGGTGTTTTCCAGGAATATTTAGACAAGTTTGTCATTGTTTTTTTGGATGACATTCTTATATATTCCAATTCAAAAGCAAGGCATGGGAATAATTTAAGGATGGTGATGCAAGTGCTAAGAGAGAATCAACTGTATGCCAAGTTGAACAAGTGCTCATTTTATCAAAATAGAATACACTATTTAGGGAATATCATATCTAAAGAAGGGATAGTAGTGGACCCTAAAAATATTGAGGCCATTAAAGGGTGGACAAAACCTAAGAATGTGACAGAGGTCATATCCTTCATGGGTCTAGATGGATACTACAGAAGGTTCATTGCAGGGTTTTCGAGAATAGCTCACACCGTCACTTCCTTGCAAAGGAAGGGGGAGAAGTTTGAATGGATAGAAGAATGTGAAAAGAGCTTCCAACAATTGAAGCAGCTATTAACCAGTGCTCCAGTTATGAATATTGCATATCTAGATGAAGATTTCATGGTTTTCACATATGTGTGAAAAGAAGGACTTGGTGGGGTCCTTAGTCATAAGGGATTTGTGATAAGTTTCGAGTCTAGGAAGTTGAAAGAGCATGAGAGGCTCTACGCCACTCACGATTTGGAGTTGGAAGCGATAGTGAATGCTTTGAATAAGTGGAGGCACTACCTCATGGGAAAGAGGTTTGAGCTAAGGATAGATCATAATGGTCTAAAATATTTGTTTGATCATCCTACCTTGAATGTTAGGCAAAGTAGATGGTTGGAATTCCTCTGTGAGTATGACTTTGATATCAAGCACATCAAAGGAAAGGAGAACAAAGTGGTTGATGCACTCAGAAGTAGAGTGCATGAAATGCATGCTACATTCATTAGAATGTATCTGACGGATCTTAAAGGAATAATTTTTTAGGTTGCAAAATTTGATTTGCAGTATATGGAATTGATAACTAAATTGTAGCAAGGTAAAATGAAGCAGAAAGATGAAGATTATGAATTGGGAATTTATGGAATTTTCTTGTACAAAAACAAAGTTTATGTACCAAATTCTCTGGAATTGAGGAGTGTTATTTTAAATGAGATGCATAATGTAACTTATGCTGGACACCCAGGGTATCAGAAAACAAGTTCAGCAGTCAAAAGCCAATATTATTGGCCAGGCATGAAGAAGGAAGTTGTTAATTTTATTGCCAAATGCTTGGACTGTCAAAAGGTAAAGGCTAAGCATAGACACCTAACTGGTTTTCTATAGCCATTACCCATTCTTAAATGGAAATGGGAAGTTGTAACAATGGATTTCATCACACACTAGTAAATTTGGGTCATTTTGCAACGACTATTTCAACGCTCTTGCGACGTTATGTCGTGGATATTGTGAGGAATCTTGTGTCTCCCAAATGTCACTTCACGTGATGTGTCAAGTGTGACGAACCTAAAACAGCATCGCAAGAGCGACGACACTAGGGAATTGTCACACAAGAAACAAAGAAGAGATACTATCGCATGAGCGACAAAGAAGGGGTATCGTCGCCAGAGAGACAAAGTAGGTAAATTGTCGAAAGCACGACAAGGAAGGGAAATTGTCGCAAGAGAGACTAGCGATGAAAATCATCACAAGAGAGATAAGGTAGGGATATCTTCGCACGAGCGACAAGCTATGGAGGTCATCGCAAGAGAGATAGGTTAGAGAGATCGTCGCAAGAGTGACAATATAGGGAGATAATCGTGCAAGCGAAAATATAGGGAGATTGTCACAAGAGCAACAAGCTGAAGAATCTTGCGAAGAACCAACTATCGAAGGGATCGTCGCAAGAGCGATGAGTACAAGGTATCTTGCGACGAAATTGCTATATAATTTTTCGCCAATTGTATAGAAATTTTGTCGCAAGATTTATTGAGGGTGTCTCTCTTGCGACAACATATATTTATTTAAAAAAACAATTGATGCCCTTATTCACAGTATGTTGAGACAATTATAAAAGGATTTTTGAGCAAAAAAAATTGCCAAACATCTATAACATTCATTAATAAAAATTCACTAATAAAACACAAGTACAATATTTAACTACAATATACCCTAAGAAATACTAAACCATATAAAAAACTATATACATTGAAAACAATGAACAACCAAGCATTTAAAAATAGTTGTGTTTTTAAGCACAAGGAGGGAAATGTTCTCTAATTTACAATGGTTCCATTAGTCATTTTTTTGTACTTATAATACTAGCACACAACTTCCTTCTCTATTTTCACCTTTTATATTTTTTAACCTATGTTTTGATATGAATCTTAACAATGATTTGATATTTCAAATCTGATATGAAAGACAACAATTACAATTCTATCATCTAGGCAGATGAATTTTACACAAATTGTGTACTAAAGTGGATGAATGATGAAACAATAGTCTGAAAAGTCAAAGATATTATTTTACGATGTTATTTTCCTTTCATTTTTCCCGAGACTTCCCCATTTCCTGGAGTTTCCCACATTTTATGTTGTTTTTTGTAAGATGTCTAGCCCATGTTTCCTTCTCTGGGTGGGCTCTATTTACAATTCAAGGACACTGACAGTTGCAGATAAATAATAAAAGGATATTGACCACAATAAATGCAAATTTTAAATTTATGTATGGCAGGGCACATGGAGAACCAAGATACAATATTATATTTGACTATCTAGATTATGAATCAACAGTTGCACACAAAGAAAAAGCAAGCATTTTCCAGAACTCATCACTCTTGTCAATGGGAGGTTGGGAATCAATTATAGTTGTGTAGTGGATAACTGTATTGACATGACCTTCTTTACAATGTTTAAATATGACTAGATCAAAGTTAAAAATAACAATTAGGGTTTAACATGGCTTCACATATAATTAACATCCCATTATAACAATTGGAGTGCATTGATGGGGGTCATAAATAATCAAAATTAGTGACTTTAAATGGAAGAACAACTTTTGGGTGGTATATCTACACTATATGCATGCACATAATGGGGGAAATATCTATGATAACCTCTTTTGGTCAATTTCAAGGTTTAACTAGGTCAATTCCAACAAGTTTGAGGTCATGTGATGATGGAAAATGGCTTCAAATGAGGGTTATGCATGCCAATTGTGATGTATTCATGTGTAACTACTAAAAATGGTGCAAGTAAGCAATTTTAAGGTGATAACACCCTCATCCTCAATACTATAGCCTATTTATGAATGTCACCTACAATTATACATGTGTAGGATTTGTCAACTATTTTGGGTGAAATAAGGTGCTATGATTGCACACTAAGGAGGTCCTCCAAGTGAAGTTGTTGCATGGATAGAGTGTTGGTAAGCATGTGAAACATAAGAAAATTGTTTCCATGCTAGGAATCAATTGGTCCTAGAAGAAGGAGGTCATTCACACATCCTCTTGTGGAATTTCTACATGATAGCATAGCTTGTTGGAGTCACACTGAACAATAAAACCAGAATTCTACTTCGATTCATTAACTTCCAAGATAGATTGTATCTGAGTTTGAAAATGCAAGAGACTTGCACTCTAAAGATGGGAATGAATTATGAGTGAAGATTTGGATCTTAATATTGCTTAGAGATTAGAGTCAATGAGGATACTTTTGTAATGAAGGAAAAAGAAATCTAGGAACTAGAGATAAATCCATAGAAATAACTCGAGCCAATAACGAAATCCAACATTCATAGTTAGATCCATGTTCAAGAGAAACAGAAAGATGGCACATTGTTCTAGATTGGTCCTCTAATATTTTGGAGACCAAAAAGCCTCTCAATGGGGAGGCCTGATCTGAAATGGATCTGAACACAGGAATGATTGTAAGAATCAATATCTACAAGTGTAATTTTAAAATTAATGAAGGTTATATAATAAAGGACAATGCAAATTTTATAAATTAAATGAGACAAAGAAAGAAAAGTAAAAAAATATATATATATATATATATTAAAATAGGAGAAAAAATGAGAGAGAGCAATGGGAACTAAAAGGTCAGTCTCTTGGCCTTCCCATTACCCCCAATATCTCCTATTCATCCTTGTGACATGACTCTCAAAGGGTATTTTGGCCAAAGAGGAAAGTATGCACAAAGATCCATGACTTACATTGTAACCAAATATTCTCAAAATGAGAATTGAGTAACCATTGTAATTTGTTTTTCCCATTTGGGTTTCTAGAGTAAACATTATGTCATTGTGTGAGATCTCATTTATGTTAAATTAATGGAATATAATTTGGATTGGAGTTTAATTAAAAGAACAAAAAACTTGTGAAGGTATTGTGAATTATATTCTAGTGGTTGGTGAAAGCTAATTTGAAGCCTATGTACATGTCAATGATAAGAATGAGTACTAGTTTATTGAGCTAAGTTCTTGGTTATCCAAACACTACAAAGAAATATGATATCATTATCATAATGATTGTTTCTCTRAATTGGGATAGATACATATGTGTTTCAATGTTGGGAGCCTAAAGGTTGTGTAGTGCTTGAGTGTTCTAGTCTATATAGATATCTTTATCTCTTGGAGTGACATATTGTGTTTGTTGTTGGAATAGAATTTATTATCTTGGAGAAGCTCACTAATTTTCTATACTAGAGCCTTGTATATTTTGTTGTTGGGGTGTTGATAACAATTTTATTGTTGGGTTTCATAAGATTGTGGAGAGATCTAGCACATACCTCTATGAGTCTAGCACTGCCAAGCTACAACCATTTTTGTACAATAAGATCTTAGAACTCTATCACCTCATTTAACATTTTAGTTCATGTTTGTATCCAACTAAATGTGATTTTTTAAAAAGAGAGAGGTGAATGAAGGAATTAGAAATGGGATTGTTCATTCACGAGGAATGTTTTCCCAAACAAAGTTGGCGTGTATTTTATTCAATTGGATTTTGATAACAAAGCATTGAAAACACAAAAGAAATCAAGCCTTGAAGAAAAGAAGCATATCCAACCCTTGTGTTCCTACCTGGTGACAATACCAATCTAAAGACTGATATCTTTGTATAATTCTGAGAATAAAGAACATAAATTTGATATGACGTCGAGATGGTTCAAGGTAAAAGACAAAGTCAAAATACAGATCCTTGAGAGTTGTCATTTATTCAATTTCAACTTTGTCTATTGAGTGACCTTGAGATGAAACTTATAGATCAAAGAGTCTATGTATGTGAAAATCTGAGCAGAACATATTACCTATAACTATAAAACGAACCTCTTCAATTTCCCATTTCAATTTATTAGAGATGATATTTCAACTTTACAACGACTTGAAAAAATAGTTTTTCATTGGGTAACACTGTAATACATGGTCTTAGAGACAACTACTGCAACAAGAATATTTTTAAATACTCTAGACCTTGAAAACAAATCTTATTCATAGAATTTGCAAAGATCTATATATAGTTAAACCTCAAATATTGAAATGTTGTCCTGGACAATAAGGGCAATCATATGACATTGGATGTAGAACAAGAAACCTAATAAAGTACCTTATGCCCTCCAGCTAGCTTGACAGTATGTAGGCCAAAAAAATTAGATCAAAGTTCTTTCATAGGTACGAACGTGATTTTAATAATTTGGTAGCATTCAAAGAAGTAATTGTAAATTGGTTTCATGAGCATGTCAGATAAGATAACATAATTTTATCTATGTCCAAAAAATGACCACAATAGTAGGTCAAAAGGGACTAAAAGAGTACCAACATTGTAATACATAGTGGGACTTCCGTAGCAGCTCCTAGATCTAAGATAATAACAATAAGTAAAGAGATAACCCACTTTACCAAACTACTCAATGTTTAATAAAGTCTGGACATGTGATAATAAAATGTAGAAAATTACTCAATGAAAAAAAGATAAAAAGGATATTAGCAACTAGAATTTTTTGTAACTATATATTAGCAACTAGAATGGCTTGTGAGTCTTGTTTTTGGCTTGGAGCATGGGTTGAAATGGTCCACTCAATAGCCATGGATAATATCCATGGGCCATTAAAGAATTTCATAAATAATGCCTCCACATGTGTTGGTTTGTCATTCACCCTCATTCTAGTTCCAATTATGTTGATGGGTTGAAATGGCTCACTCAACAACAAGGGCTCACCCTAGTGATAAGTCCCAATTAGATTGATCCTTGTTTGATATAGGGAAGCCATCCATATTTTGTCCCAGTAGCCATTATTGATTTGGGTTTTACCAATTTTGGTATTGAAATGATGAATAAAACACATAACCAAACATATTACCACCATTATACCTAGCAATAAGTTGACTGTGAAAATAAAAACATGAATATGAATAAATAGTTGAAAAACCCAAAATAGTTTTGTATTAATCAACTAATTACAACTTCATGACTATAGGTTTAGACAAATATTTCTAGAAAATAGAAATAAGAATCCAAACTCTAAACATGAGATAGTCTACAATGTAAAGGATGTTCATACAACAACCCTAATGCTCAATAGATACAGAAGAATAGTCCAAGACATATGCATCATRGGAATCACATCTCTCCATAAAATGCTTGGCCAAAGGTGACTAACATCMTTGTTTCCACTTTTCACTCTTTTATACGTAATGTCTTCAKATTAAAATGTATAATATCCTTTTTAGTATCAATGCCTGGATATTGTTGCCACAAGAYACGTAAGATGAAAATATACAAACTTTGAATCATATTTTAGAAAAAATAATTTAACATAAAGAAGTCAATTGAAAACTTAATAAGACACTCAAGTTTACTTCCTTGATTTTAATCTCCTTTCATGGGATATGACATTGGTCACTTTGATAATGATTTTAAGGACACRTTAGTTGAAATGTTGTGTTATTGGGTTTCTAGGCCATTGACGATGTGCCCATATTTTCATTTTTCGAATTTGAAACAATGGTAAGTAATCTCATAAAACTTCTAAAAATAAATTTTCATATCTTAACAAGACCTTTACAATGGTACAAATATCACACAAAACAAATTTTGGGTTCAAAAGTTATGGTGAAAATACTAAAATATGTGTTTCACAAGTTGCAAAAAGATGCATGTTGCATGTCACACAAAGTTCAAAGTTCACATATAACACGTCGCACCAAGTTCACATTTTACATGTCACGTGTCATACCAAATTCAAAGTTAACAAGTCAGACCAAGTTCAAAGTTCACGTGCATGGAACAGATGCTTTTTGCATGTTGCATATCGCATGTCGCAACATTTTCAAAGATGTATGTCACATGTCACGAGATTTTGAAAGATGCATGTCACAAGTTGTAATACTTTTTAAGTTCTTTTTACATCTTCCAAAAACTTCTTATTGCATCTTCCCAAAAAATTATTTTTTCATGCTGCACCAAGTTTAAAGTTTGCACATTGCTTGGAAAATATGCTTTCCACATGTCACATGTCACAATACTTTCAAATTTGCATATATCATGTCACAATATTTTATAAGTTGCATATTGGATATTCAAGTTATATTTGTTGCCTAGACCCCATAGCCCAAGCACAAGGCACCAGGTCTTGCTTGGATTCTCACGTTACTTCTTAAAATACAAAGAGATTATCATTCTTAAAAGAACAAGAGATAAAAGTTTGGAACTATTGAAACCCACAAACAAACAAGAATGTAAAATTTAAATCCAAACTTGAACAATTCAATCTCTTAAATTTCACGTTTACCAATGCCTTCAAATCGCTAGGATGATATCCATGGAGCCACAAATTGATGCATAAATTGTATGTCAAGGCCAATAGAACCAATAGAACCAAGGAGTATTGAATAAATATATATACCAAGTCTAAGAGAAGCTAAAATTATCATTAAGTGTAAAACAAAATTACATTCACATATATATACAAGCCATAGAAATAGCCTTGTGTATATTATCAGATGAAAATGTACCCATAATGTCAATGGATTATATGCATCATTACATGTTTAGATATATAATGTACATCTAACTGTATTATAAAATTATTACACATCATCAATTTCTTTTAGTCTTCTTTTGTGTTTTCCAAGTCTTAAGTAATTCATCCATCTCAATGTCTTTGTTTACTGGGTGCTCTTTAGAAGCTTATGTTGTTTCAGTCCTTTCACGCCAAGTACGTTTGGTCTCGTACCCATAGTGTGGATGCTATTGTGAGGGGCCATCACCTACAAAAATAAAAAATATTAAATTTATATGGCCAATTTTTAAATATCATTGAAGTAGTTCATTAATATTAAAAAAAAAACTCTTCAATGTAATTATTTACCTGGTCCTCTAGTCGGCGCCATTGGAATGGCTTCCCTACTCACTTGATCTAAGGTCGAGGAGGATCAACTATGACATTCTCTGCCATTGAAATGTCAAAATTTATAAGTACATAATTATTAAGTATATGATTAATATACAACCATTTTACCATCGTGGGCCTCAGTCACAGGAACATATTGGGGCTACACCCCACTAGGATGGGGTTGTTGGGGAGCACCATGATCTTCTGGATTCATTGCACTATCAACGCTCTGTTTTCCATTACTAATGGTTTCGTTCAT
Organism: Picea mariana; assembly: GCA_032191745.1. NCBI lineage: Eukaryota > Viridiplantae > Streptophyta > Pinopsida > Pinales > Pinaceae > Picea > Picea mariana. Next base: position 90,931 of record JASDQU010438757.1, on the reverse strand, counting down.
AGTGTTGCTCCCCTAATTAAAACAAAGTAAGACATTAAATTATGGATGATATCAAACATTTATGTATTTTATAAGTAATGAAAGGTTAATGTGGACTAATTATTATTTATCTTATCCCACGAACTGTATCTCGGGGTCTGCCCCGTGATTTTCCTACGATCAACCAAAAATTTATAACTATACTTGTAACCAAGTTGGAGGTCTTCCTTCGTGGTTTTAGTTCCGAAGTCGTCGCCCTGCATTGCATAAGGGTATGGTATTTTAATGTTTTTGGCTGCAATTACTTGAAAGTTGTAAGGAGATACAAATAATATTCTTAAGATGTTTGGGTACTTACGATTTGTGATTGTAACCTCGAGTAGCTGCCCTTGCCTAGATTGTGTTGGCCATGTTTGGAAATCCTTGCTTTGGTTTCCTTCGAAGTTTCAGGCAACCTATCATCAAAATTTTCTAGTATCTTATAAATAACCACACTTTTATTTAGATCTAAAGAAAATTAAATATGGTATTGAAATCAAAATATTGTAATTTAACTTGGTGTACCAATTATTTTTTCTCCTAAATTTTTCCAAATATTCTTTTTTGCATCATCAATGATCACCTTCCACTCCCTCTCTGGAATTGAGGGAGGACGCTCATACCTAGGATTTCCTGCCAAGCTTCGTCTATAAACATCCCACATATATTTTAAATATTTGCCCGTTGCAGAGGTGACCTCCTTTTTATTGAACGTGTCTACTCCAAAGAGGCCTTAAAGATAATCCATAAGTTCCTTTTTGAGGTTGGAATTATGGCAATTCCACCTCATGCGTAATGTTTCCCCAAAAATCAACAAGGCCTTTCTGTCTAGGTGCCTATAAAAATGTTTGTTTCCTACACACAAAAAGATATGATCATTAATTTAAAATTAATAATCTAGATGATTTGTGTATGAGATGGACAACATGAAATGATTAAAATATGAATTAAAAATATCTGGGAGTCTTGATTGTTTTAATGGAATTCCATTATTGTCGACCAAAAATGTGCATGGAAGGGTCCCCGTGCTTGTCACACGTCTAGCTCCAGGAAATGCAACCATGTCAACCACATCACCAGCCTCATCTTTGTCACCATCTCTAGACTTTGACCGATGTGTGGATGTCTGGCAATGTGTGTCATCGCTCCTATCTAAATTAGGTGTGGAATATGGAGAGGTAAATAGTACTATAGCAGCTATATGATTGCTTGCATCAAGACTCTGTAGCATCTCTGCAACGCCATTACTACCAACACCAGCCTGAACAGGCTCCAAAAATCTCTTTATAAAAAAGAAAATATTTTTTCGTGAGATAATGTAAAAGTTAAAGAACAAAGTTTCATAATTGAACATATGAGTACATTAGAAAAAAACACTTTAAATTATGGTTATTACCTTATATGTGTTAAGTTGTGACATAAGGAGATTGATCTTTTCTAGGACGTCGGGAGTTTGATATGGATGATCTAATAATCTAGCAAGTTCCTTTTTCACTTTAATGATCTTTTTTTTTATTAATACCATTAACTCAGGGGATGGATACAACCCCTCCTCATCGGCGGAATCATAATCAACATGGCCTGCCGACTACTTATAATTTCATCAAAAACAATGTCATTTCAGTAAAATTATATAAGAAAATAATAAAATTCACGTAAAATGAAAGTGGAAATTGATAATCATTTACATGTTATGTGGTTGGCCCTTTTCCACAATCATCCTGCCACATTATAATATAATTAGAACCCCCAAATATTTTAAAAAATGTTAACGATAACAAAAAAAAACTGATTGCCACCAAAATTAAATCAACCTCAACGATCAAGCTCCTACATTATTATAACATTGGGACTGTGAAATATTTAAAACAATGTTAACGATAAAAATATATATATAATGCAATAAGTAGAGGTTTCTTAAAGAGGTGTTGCATAAGTACCTGCACACTATTAGTCAATGTTTCTATTTGATTCAGATGGTAATCCACTAATAACTCTTCCCTAGGAGCTATCTTTTTTATTGCGCATGAGACTACTTGATTCTCTTCGCATCCATCATATATGCAATTCAGTTGCTTGTTTGTTGTCCCAGGTCATGTGTTGTTTATAAACCCTGCGATATTGTTGGAATCTTTATGCCTTCCATTAATATAGATCATCGCTCCCTTATTTTTATCCTTGTTTATTAGTTGTATATAATTTGCGGGGAGTGCATATCTCTGCATACTTTGCATGTACTGGACCAACCACATCCAATCATTATAATTTTAACACGGTCTGACATAGTCCATCAATTCAGCTACTGTATTGTATTTTACAATTATTCCATCCATGGAAAATAGCCCCAGGCCATGCAGGAAGGATGGTGCAATGCAATATGTCCTATTGTTGACAATGAAGTTAGCATCTATATAAGGTAGTTCCTTAGGTACCCATTGTTTCACTAGATGATTATACCTGAGTGGAACCTCTATGTCTCCTATGCTCTCATCATCATAAGAGCATGATCCTCCTTCGACAAGAAACAATTCCATGCATGTACAAAATTTTCTTCTGACTTTTTCACCTCTGGTCCTTGTTTGCTTATCATATCTACTAGATGCAGTCGCATTTCCCTCTATTTGTCCTAATATTTCCTCACTCGACGAAGAAATATATGACAGGTACCTGTTTGGTTGTACCTTCAATTGCATGTGCACGTGTTGTTAGTGAGTAGTCCATCCTCATCCTAGTTCCAATTTTTGAACTTTTGTTTCTATATTCAAAGTTCTAAATAAATTTCGTACATTTTTAGTTTTGGATGCAAAATTAGACTAGGGTGAAATTACCAATATTAGTAGGGGCACTCATGCATGCAATGGATTCCCAACTTAGTGAAGGGTATGAATCTATAGGTGGGTGCACCTTAATTCGACTCACTTATCCATGAAAGAAATATGCACTATGGTTAGATTTCACACTACGGAATAGTGGTCAACCACCTAATGTAATGTGATATCCCTCTTGATTTTGGACATATTAAGGACATATTAATATGATAACACCAAGGACATGATAAGTTTATCATATGGATCTAAGCAAAAAATAGTAGTAAGGTTGTTGTTTGTTGGATTTGTGCAAATTAGAATTATTATAAGAAATGTCCATTGAAGATGAGGGTCAATGCTATGGAGTAATAAATCCAACCATTAGTTGGTGTGTTGCAAATATTGGGTGCTTTAGTTGGCAATAAGTATAATGCAAGCCAACAGTAGAACTATAAAAATATTAGTTTTGTTCAAGACAAGAGTAGAACTATACAAATATTAGTTTTGTTCAAGCCAAGAGTAGAACTATACAGATATTAGTTTTGTTCAATCCAAGTTGAAGAATAATTTAGTTGTGGTGATGGTTAACAATAGTGAAACCCACATTTTCATGTAGGAATTAGTGGTTGTTAAACTCAATGTGCAGTTGAAATTGGTGCAGTCTTTTATCAAGGCAGTAAACTCAAACACAGGTAGGGTGGTTGGCTTGGCTAAAGGAGTCAACTTATAGCTTGGACACTAGAGTGGAACTACTAGTTTCAAAGTGGTACTCATGGATTACTTTGAAGTTTTTTTTGTGCAAGAGTTTATGAGGATGTGATAGGTGGCACCAATCCCTCACCTTAACAATTTGTTAAGATTTGATGACACAAAACTTCACGTAATTCCGATGTTGAGGGGGAAATAGAGTGCAATCACTAGGAGACTACCATGACTATGATTACAACAACCAATCATGCAATAGTGCAACCCTACAAAGAGTAAGTTGGAGGTTTTAAGACATCAAAGAATATATCAAGTGTAGGTTTTTGGTAACCTTTGGTGAATGAAGGCCCACAAAAAAAGTTGTTTACTAGGTTTGAAACCATAGTAAATAACACTATGTCTACAATATCCAAAGTAGTGGATGTCTATTTAGAGAATCAAGATGGTATAAACTTTTGTTGGATGGTTCATTTGACTTAAGCAGTTATAGAAAAAATGACATAGACTTTAAGGAAGGAATGGATTCCAATGTTAGTGTTTCTAGTGGCATTGGTGGCCACTTTCCATCCTTTTATCACTAAACAAAATCATAGGCTGACTCACTACTAGCTTGGAAGGTAGTGGAGCCAAAGCACCCCACAAGGAAGTAAGTACCTAGTTTGGTGTAATTTGGTAGGACTTAGCATATTTTAAATGTGATATCAGACACTTGATTCTATTAAAGAGAGAATCGCATACAAAGAAGTGCATTAGAAAATCCGAGTAGGAGTGTTTGATTCTACAACACGTGATGATGTAATTTCATGGTTTTCAATGCAGAATTGGACTAGCTACCTAGCTTGTTTGAAGGCATGAAGAGAAAGGTGTACTAAAGCATGGGAAATTGGAGTTGAAGGTAAGTACAAGTGTGTGTGGCAATGTGGAGAAATTGAAGTGAGTTTAGTTGAAAATGGATGGTGAGTCTGTGTAGTATAGTAGTTAGTTGACAGAGACATGTAGAATTTACGAGGATGTTGTTAGGGAAACATTGAACATAAGTGGGGGAGGATGTAAGGATTTTTGTTTTCCCATAAAGAACAAATTCACTTTCCATGTGTACTATCTTGATCAAGGTGAAGGAAAATGGGATGAGTCAGTTGTGACTTAGGAACTTGACATGGTGTAGCCACACACATTACAAGATAGATTGCAATATGGGTGAGGTGCTCACTAGAGTGAAACAAGTTGTGCATATGGTGCATAGCGATTTGTCTTAAGTTGCGATGAAAAAAGTGCCATTATCTTGGTGGAGAAAAGGGATAATAAAGCTTAATGGAGAATACATCGTAGTCAAAGATGGAAGAGTGTGAATTGATAGGTTGGATAGCTCTCTGACATGATAAGGTTGTAGGTAGAAAGTGAGTCACTAGAAAGAACACCACAACAAGGAACACCTTAGTGGAAGTGTTTTGGGTTGCAACACTTGACATTCATAACTTAGTTGAGAATATGGGTGTGGGAGAGTCACCCACTAATGAGTGGTGTGGTAACAATTGAAGAATTGTGTTCAGTGATATAGTGTCTTATGGAAGCATTCAAGGTGCGACAGAGTTTGCATGCAGTGACAATGATCCAAGGAGGGATAACGCTAACAATATCTTTAGGAGAACTACTCCAATTTGAGGCCCACAAGAAGCAAAAATTAGTTTATGTAAATAAATAATGCAATCAGCATGTAGGTCCAAGTTTGCAAGCAGGACATGTAGAAACACTTAATGACTACATGGATTTCCCCCCTTCTTTTGAAGGTGGGAATGTGGTCTACTGTGTTGTTAATTCCCAAAAGGTGGTGGGGGCACACAAATCCTCCCTACAGGTAATTTCATTCTACTTTTCTAATCAATTGAGTTAAATAGGATAAGAAGGGCTTGGAAGTCTCAAATAGTTGTGTTAGTTAAATTCCAACTAGTTCATAGTCAACTTAGTAATGTAGATTGGGGTTGCAAATGTGATTTGAAAGGGAGCCTCTTTTATTATATCCTATAATAAGGAAGTATCTAGTGGAGTTCTTGTAATTTGGAAAGAGATTGGAAATGAGAATCAAATAAGATTTATGGCAAACAGTTCAAGACATAAAGATATTACCCACGTCCCAACAAATGGTCAGTAACTTTGTATTGTCAGAATCTAGGCACCTACTAATCCTAGAGACAAAGAAAGAGATGCATTCTAGGGTACAAATTAATATTGGAGAAGCTTTGGCTCGAATAAATTTTAACAATACCTCATATTCACGTGTTGCAAAAGGGGTTTTCAAGAATATTGAAAGAGGAATGTCCACCTACAATTTCAACTTCATATGTGCATTGGAGAGTAAGCTATGCCAATTGTTATTTGAACCTATATTTCAAGTATTTGTTGCTTAAGAATTAATGGCAACACCACATTTTTGTGAAGATAAAAATTGGATTAATCTTAGTGAATGGTTGCATATTATAAGGGGAAAGTGGGAGGATGTATTTATAATACAACTATATTTAGGTGGTGAAGCTTTTATGTGGTTTATTTACAATGCAACTACAATATCATCTTTCTCCCAATATTTACAATACAACTACAATGTTGGGAGGAGGGATAAAAGTAGTCTTTGACCACTTCTAGAATGGGATCATCCTTTTTAAGTAGGACAAGGACTAAAATATCTTCAAGGGAATTTTATATATTTCCATCGAGGACATGGACAATTCTGATGTGGACAATTTTTCATGGAGGCATTTCTTCCGAACCTCTTCATGAAAGATTGTGAATCTATGGTGCATGTACAAATATGTGAGATGTAGGTTTATGATAATATTTTGAATTCTCCAATATGTTAGGGCCCTAACCTACACATAGGTAGAACAATATATTCGGATGTAATAAAGGTCAATATTAATAAGGCCTTTCAATAAAATAGAATAAGGCGGATGTAAGAAGACCTAATAGAAGATTCTGCTTCTAGAAGGATCTTCCCCTAGATGCTTCTTTTTAGTATAAATAGGAGTTAAGGGTATGAGAACCCTATCTTGGAGATTATTGTAATAGAGCTCTGCTCAACTGGAGGTTGCCCCCTCGAAGAGGCCCATGAACATTGCTTTCAGATTCAAAGTGTTATTTCTGTTGTTATTCTTATATCATTTTAGTGTTATTGTGGTGACTATTCTGGTTATATTAATGTTATTCTGCCATTACTAGCATTTTATTTATGTTATGCATACATTTTATATCTGGTATATTACAATTGGTATCAGAGCACTTTCTTCGGAAGAAAGTGTGGGTTAAATTTTTTTCAGGGTAGAGACGTATTCTGGAGTCTTTAAGCCACAGAGATCTGTCGTTACACACATAAACCTATGGTTGAGGGATTCATACACGCAGGAAATACAAGTGGTACTTAAGCACACATTTGTTGGCCACCCTTGTAACCCCTGTTGGTACCCCATCGAGTGGTAGTGCATCAGACAACACCTATGTATAGATCAACCTAGATTACCTAAATCCCTCTTTAGATAAATCAATCAGTCGCCTGATTTCTATAGTGTCACTGAGAACAGCACTCGGGAAGATACTCTCTAGTACCTGGGTAGTCNAGCTTGAATTTCAAAGATACCTTAGGTGACCCCTTTGAATGGTAAAGGGATGTTGATTATATCAAAATGAGGTCAAAAAGGGTGGTACTGGCATATAGTTGGGGGTCTGTGGTATGTAGTATAGGCAAAGAACATGGTCAAAACCGGGGACCAACAAAGCCACAGAGATCTGTCGTTACGTGCATAAACCCGCGGTTGTGGGATTCATACACGCAGGAAATACAAGTGGTTCTTAAGTGCACATCTGTTGGCCACCCTTGTAACCCCTGTTGGTACCCCTTCGAGTGGTAGTGCATCAGACAGCACCTGTGTACGGATCGGCCTAGATTTCCTAAATCCCTCTTTAGATAAACCTATCGGCCGTCGGACTGCTATAGTGTCATCGAGAACAGCACTCGGGAAGATACTCTCTAGTACCTGGGTAGTCAGGTAGTAGGGCTAAGGGTACGGTCTATCCTCCTTAGTTAGTGCCCTGAGATATTGGGCCGAGTACTACTGTTGGACCCCGCACGTATATCAGAGAGCTATAGCACAG
>JASDQU010438756.1:13927-45279 GCA_032191745.1 Picea mariana | reverse complement strand
TAATGTGATGGAAAAGATGGAATGGATTCAATTAAGCAAAGACCTTGAAGACTATTTTCCAGAAACAAATTATATTTTATCTAATACCATTCTTTAATCGCTTGAGAAACAACTAAAACTCAAAAATGCTACATCCACTCAAAGATCAGTCTTCATTTTACATATTCTCCCGCGATGAACTCTTTCCTCAGTAAATGGAGAAAAATCCCAAGGAATAAGATGTTTGAAATTAGATGTGTTTCTCTCTCAGCCACATGATCTTCATGATTGAACACTAGTCCTTTGTAAATGCAGACTCCAAAACTGATGTTCAAGTTAAATCAAGGGTTGAAAAAGTTTGAACCATCCAAGCTTATCGCAACCAATACAATAATTCCAGTGATCAAACCAAGCCAAATTATTACAGAGCCTCACCCATGCCTACAGTGTAAATTCCAAGGCCAAATGAATCCCTCACTTTGACACCAAGCTTTTGTTTCTAAGGATCAACAACAAGCAACTGGAAGTCCCGATTGCATATTGGAGCACCAGGAGGACCAATGACAGTGGTCTGGCTATTTTTCTTTCTTCTAATCTCTTGATCTCCTAGACTAAGGACAATATAAGGATCGGTCTTTCCATAAAGAACATAGTCGAGATTTTGAGCATCTACCAATGTGACCGATAACTCTCCAGCATAGTCTTTGTTCCCTTCTTGAATAACTCCATTTTTTAAATCCTTTGAAATAGGACCGACTGCTTGTCCCTTTTGAAAATCAAGTACAATTTTATTTGGCCGAACAAATAGATGAGGTAGATCCTCAGTGAGAAGTTTAGTCAAAAACATTAAAAGAACTGGAATTGCCATGAGATTGAAAAAAAAACTGGAATGGAGACAAATCAAGCTTGATCTTCGGTAGAGAAACAAAGGCCCAAGTCGCAGTCCCTACCCAAGGTACTGAGGGAATCAACCGCAATTTTACCCACAGCTCCCCATCCACCTCTAAATCTCGCACTCCAACAGGGATCATTATGGGCATAAAACCAAACTTTAACGAAGGCATCAATAGCATACGAGCTCTACCTGTATAGCGCAGACCAATATGGTACCTGTAACGAGTCTTGAGCCAATAATTATTCGAATGTTGATCACAAAACCAGGATTTCGACCATCACTTGCCACTTGAATGAATCTGGAGTTGTAATTGCGCGCTTGCATGGGGAACTTTCAGGCTGTTTCGCTCACGACTCTCGAATCTTCGTCAATGTCTAGAGTGTTGCCACTTATGCCGCTGCCACCGTTCGATGATATAACCACCTTGGATTTGCATGTTGAATGGCTTAAGGATTTGACTCGTTGATTTAAATCTAGCAAATGTCATTCTGTCACCATCTGATATACTTTGTAACATTTTTCAAACACCTATTGATGAGGTAATTTCAGCTGTTTGATCTGCCAAATTAATGATAACTAACAGCCTGAGCATTCGACAACTATTTCTCATCAACCTGCAGCATGTTCCTTCAAAAATGACTCATTCTGCATGATGCATTAAACACATCATAATCTTTCTTCTTTGCCACAATGAGAACATCCTTCATCAACTGTAGCAGAGGTGTTCGGGTTGACACATTATAATAAGAGTAAGCAGCCTTCATCATGGTGTAATTAGCATTGCCAAGGATCAAGGAGGGAAAAGTATAGAAGCTGCAGAAGTCTGTAATCTCATGAGTCTCAGGGTTTTCTAGCACATTTTCAGTAGGAACCAGCCAGTGCTCCATGTCATCTTCATTGAAATCTGGGGCAAGTAATTGTACAGAAGCCTTGTGACTGCAGGAACATTATGCCTTTCCATTTCCCTGAGATCACTGATATCTATATCCATTTCTTTCACCTCTGTCCACCTACCTATGGATTCTGTAACATCATCTTGTTTGACAGGACCTGGACCCTCATCGTCCTCTTTAAAGACATCTTCAATTACGGGTTTGTGAGTATCTTCATCAAGCTGTAAACTCCACACAAATTCCTCCATCTTGGTAAAAACAACTTTATTTTCCTGCACATCACTTGATTGGCTTTGACCATTTCCTTTTGCCTCATTTGCAGCTACTGCTAACTGAGCTACTGCCTGGGGGCCAGATGCACTACTTTCTACTTTCTTTTTCAGTGCCTCTTGCCTGGTCTTCTGTAATGACTTGTAAATATCTTCATCCTCCCCACCAAAAACAACATCTCCATCCTCATCTACCTGCATTGCACCTGATGACTTCTCATCTTGAAGCTCTCTGGAAGCCTCTGCTGCTTTCTTATATGCATTTTGATATACACTTTTCTTGAGTTCAGTGTTGGGATTTGTGTTGATTTATGTGATGGCTTGTGGACTCAAAGTTTGGCATGTGTACTGATTTAGGATGTATAGGATTTGGAATTTCGACATATGGTTGGTATTTAGGTATTTGAACAACTCAACATGTAATGTGGCTTTGGTAAACAGGGCAGATTTGGTCAATTTTACATTTAAGATAAAAGTTAATAACTAAAGCACATACCACATTTTATTATGTTTTTTGCAATACAGGAGTGAGAAACATGGATTATAGGATTTGGGGAGAAAAGATGAATGAAAAACTCATCAAGGATCAAAGGAATTTGGCAAACCAGGCATGAATTCGATGGAGACATTCAAAATTTTATCAGTACATTTTGAGTGCTCTGCTTGTTCAACAATAACTGAAAGCGATCTATGTGCTCATAAAGTGAGCTTATTTTTCTATCTATTCCTACTCTAACCAGTAGAGGCAAATTGATGAAGTAAAACTGAATTTCCAATGCAGCCAAGTAAGAAACTGATTTACTGATATCATGCTTGGTCTTGACTTGAACAACAATGGAAGCCATATCATGCAGAAAAGAGGTTTAAATAGATGATAAAAACAATCTTCTTATGACAAAAATATCCTTGGGTTTATGCTGCTCATAGAATCCAAATAGTCAGCAATAGGGTCATCGAATTCACAAAGAAATACCTTTTTGAACTACTGATCCAACTGAAAATTGAAATGATGTTGAAAGCTGCCTTTACTGATCTCACTGTTGAATGTAGGCTGCTCAACCCTTGCTGGAGAAACATGTAGGATGGACTGCTGATCTGAACTTTTCAGCTCCTCACCTTCTTCTCCATATTTTTTGCAATTCCCCTGTGTCTGCACATCTGAAAGATGAAGGCTTCCCTCATCATCTACTGCAGATCCAAATCTGGGATTTAGGTCTTCTCTGTTATTGGGATCAAGAGACTCATGACTAGTATCAATTACAACATCGACACACTCTTGATCATGATTCTTGTGTTCTAGCTGAAGATTAGACAGTCCCTGCAAATTTGGAATTTGTAGGCTGTCCTCATCAACCTCTACAGATCTGAAACTGTCACTTGTTATCTTGTTAATTTGCTCATCATTTCCATTTTTTTCAGAAGAAACAATATGATCCTCATGACAACCTAAAACAGTGGATGCATTTAATATGATGTCAAAAGCATCAATAAAGTTATCATGGCGTGAATCACTAATCTCTTGCTCATAATGAAGAATGTCCTCTAAAACAACATATTCTTCATGAGTGTTTAATTCTTTAGTCAATAATTGAAATTCATGACAACATTGAGGATAGAGAAGATCAGCTGGAAATATCCCTTTACAAAACACATGGAAGGTAGCGTGAAAATCAGCCAAAGAGATGATACTAGCAATAGGGAAAGATTGGTACCAATCACGAGCAATCCCTTTTAATGAAAAACAAAAGAGCCGGATCTGAACATCCTCATGCACTACGTGCAACCGATGCATGTAATCATGAAAGTCCAGCAAATGTTCAGCGGGCACTTCCCACTCTTCTCCTCAAAATCTGGGAAGACTATTCTCCCATTCATCTCTAGTAGGTACTTGATTAAGGAAACCAACAATACTTGAAAAATCACAGAGCGCATACCTCTTGGCTAAGATCCTGTTCATTTATATACCAGTGGAGTCGCCAGTAGATCTGTCCTTCATGGAGTCGTGACTGAATTCGTCCTTCATGGAGTCACCAGATAGATGATTACAACCAAAATAGTGTCTACTCCTTGTCTATCATCAAGAAATAGATCTGATTGTCGTTCTCCCAGGAGGATAAGCTTCTCAACTCGTTCCCCGGCAACGACGCCATTTTGTTATCACTCCAAGAAACTCCTTAGGGTTGTAGGCTAAGGATGCTTGGTAACTTAATAAATCATAAACAATGAAAGTGTGGATCAATGGGATAATAGAGAGTAGCTAATGAGAAGACAAATCACAATGCAATCAAATGAAACAGTGCTTTTAGGAATCAATGAACAGAGTAATATCAAAAGGTATGGAGAAAACTGATCTAGATAATCAAGTACAGCTGTGTGTAGGATCATACAAGCCAACAATAATTCCTTTAGTTCAAGTTTATGAGCTAAATAAGAAGATGACAGTTTTTAATAGCTGAGCTAAACTAAAATAAAGTACAGAACATGGAATAGATGGAGAAATCTGTCATTAACAACAAAAGAAGACTGATTCTGTATTGAAAAATAAGTGTCTTAGTACAATAACCAAAGAGTATCCAAAATTGAACCCCCTAACTCTTAGAAAAGCTAGGCATTTATAGCCTTTTACAATCAGTTTTCAGATCCTAAAAGAATGGATCTGATATTCTAAAAATAGAAAGTCAAACTGATTTACAAAAGATAAGGAGAGATCCTCAAGATGAGGTCAATCTCTATCTTTTGGTCTTCAAACATTGGTTGAAAGTTGATGAAGTGTAGCCTATCCTTCCATGGCTCTTTGATCTATTCCTTTGAAAGTGGAATTCGAATTTGATGATGTGTGCCAAAAATCTCTATCATTTTTCCCTTGAAAATGACCAAATCTAGTCAAAACATTCCCTTTTGACTTTCATCTCCAAGAATGGCCTTCAAATTTTGATTTGATAATTCATAATTAGCTTATTGAAGAAGTTTCAAACCATTCAAACCCAAAAAATCTTGATCTGGGTGAAATTTTGAGTATTCTGGCATTACAGGCTTTCACCAGCTAATTTACCCGAAAATCTGCTCCTTAGCTGGTGAAAGGCGCAGCTTTCAACAACTAACTAGTTATAATTCTGCCTTCTGCGTTGGTGAAAGCACAAATTTGTTCAAAATCAAATTTCTCGGTCATGGAGAGCCTATTTTTCATGTTTAAATAGTCGATCAACATCTACAAAATCTAAGCTTTCCAATGGTGCTTTCAAATCTGCATTTGGAGCCCAGGAAGCTAGTCAAATATTCCTTACAAGGTTAGGCATCATTCTTTCAAAAATACCGGTGTGTTTTTGATCGCTAATAGAAGGAACCCAAATATTGTCCCTTAGCAGTACCTCAGATAGTCAACCCTCCTCAATGTAATGAAGATTCCTCATTTCAGGAGGCATCAAGAAGTGAATGCATGTGTCAGATTATTGTTGTCCTGCTACCACGAAGGATACTTATGGCTGGATCGGCGCATCACTGTGGATCTGATTCTAATCAATTGAATCATAGGGCTAAGAATGCAGGGCCCTAACCTGCACGTGTTTTACCCTGGAAAGACTGTAGATCGCGCTCTCAACCATTGAATAAAAGACACATATGGTGATCTATATAAGGGCACACAAGGTTACAAGGTAGTCTCCATTGAGAATGCAACAATGCGCCTTGGTTGCCAACTGATCGCAAGGAAGTTAGTCCGCAAAAACAAACCCACATAGGTGACTGGATTTGTAGTTGACCTCGGAGGGAAGTGCATTGAGGGACTACAAATGAACTGGGAAAAGTACTTTATAAATTAGCTAGAGATTGACTGCAGACAAGCGCGAGACCAAGGGTATGAGTTCCACTTTTGTTTTTTGCTCATACTCATCACTTTCATCGCTTGGGAGCTACTAGAAGGTGCCACTTTTCTAGAGATCAAACCCTTCAAACCACTGGCTGTGAATTTTTATACGCTATGGTACTCCAACGACATGAACAAGCAGTGGCAGACCAATGCCATCTTCCATGCTTATTACACTCAATTTAAGAATGCAATCCAATCTACATCATACATCACACCAAACAAACTTCATAGGTTTAGACCTTTGATCAAATTCAGTGCAAACTGCCACTTCACCTATATCACAGCACATGCAGATGAGCACAAACAACAACTCCAATCATACTATAAGTTGACAGAAGAAGATTTGGATCATATTACCAAGGAATGGTTGGCAGACCTCCTTGTTCCAGTGGACCCTGCAGAGATGTCCAATGTGGATAGTCTTGAAGCTATGCCAGATATAAATGAACCGTGTAAGACTAAGAAGGATGTGGAAGTTCAATATAGCCATAACACATCCACGAAGACTACTTCGATCTCACCTACGAAGGGAGGTGATGGTGAAGAACTAGGTGGCACAAAAGTTGAGAAAAACAAAGACGAGGTTACTCCGCCTAGAGAGGAGGAGGATCCCTCCAAGAAAAGGAAGATAACCCCACCAAATCCCTCATCCTGAAAGAAAGCTAAGGCCACCCAGATTATGTTTAAGACTACCCTCACACAAGACAACTTTGACTTCTTGATCGCTGCACTGACTGATGCCTCACTAGAGATCGCAGAAAAGAAAGAAGCAAAGTAGGATGAGGTATTCAACTGGATCAAGGGCGAAATTCAAGAAGTGCAGAAGGAACTCCTGTCTGACAGAGCAGTTTCCACGGTGCCTTTAACAATTGAAACAACAAGAACAGTTGATGAGCCCACTGAATTACGCCAGATCATCGAGAAAGCCAAAGCTCACCTTCGACGATCTCAAGAAGACACAACGCAAGCCACCCAGGCTTTGGCACAAGTACAGAGCACACATAAAACACAACAGAGGAAGGCAGAACAAGAAAATATTTCCCTGGAAGCGAAGTGGGAGGAGGAAAAAACACAGTTACAACAGAGCAAGGACCATTTGCTAGCAGAGAAACTTGAAGTACAGGAAAGAGTTCACAAAGAACTTCTCTCTGTGATGGTCATTGAAGTGAATATTGAAGAACATGTCCCACAATAGGTGGCACAACTTGAAGAAGTAATCCAGTAACTTTAGTAGTGCATCGTAGATCTAGAACTTTGTACTGTGCCCAAGACTCCACAAGAAGTAAGAGATTTGAGGGAAGCAACTGCTCGTAGCGCAGTTGGTTGATTAAAAACCTTGGCTTTGGAATGTAAGCAGCTGAGCACTAGAAGCGCCCAGACTTATGAGAACCTCGCAAAGAATCCAGAATTGCAGACATTAGAAGCACAACTCCAAGAAGCAAAGCAACATGCAGATACGCTACAGGTGCAACTGAAGGCCTTGACCCTAGTTGAAAGAATGAAGCGATTTCCAGAACAACGCACTGCCCAACAAAAGGTACACACGTTGCAAAGTAAATTTATGAAAGTCTTTCAATGACTTCAACCACTCCAAGAGAAAGCATGCCACCTATTCACTGAAGTTGAGATCCAGGCAGCCGAGGATGAACAGGTTGTCATCACCACAGAACAATGCATGGAAGGACCAGTAAACAACGCAGTGATCTAGGAGTTCACTGAGAAAGAGGTTATCACACTGCAGCAGGTCAAAGTAGCTCGGGCCAATATTGAGACATTCGAAGTGGAGATGATCAGATCAGAGTGACTCGAGATGATTCACAGGTGAGTTTTGGGGGCCTGTTGGCCCTTGACTAAGTTTTGAGGAACACTTGGTCATATTTGATCGATTTTGGACATCGACACCCTATCAAATATGGAGCGCCAGGTGAAGCAGAGATCATGGGATCTCAGCCCACTTTTGGGGCCCTTTTAGGGTTTGTGGTTAATGTAATGGGAAAGGGATGTTGGCCCATGGGTTTGCTCATGTTTTAGGCCTATGTTGTAAAGTATAAATAAATAGCTAGGCAATGTAAGAAGATCCAATGGCTTAGTTCTAGTAATTAGACCTGTGTGATCAATTGTAAATGCTCTGTGCATGATTGTAAGAGGCTTGCAGAGATGAGTGCAAGTGATGTAAGTGCTGAGTGCACAGATTGTAAGAAGGCCCTGTGCTAGATCTACTCGGGGAAGGAGGATATGGAAAGGTCCATGCAGATCTCCTGTGCCATGGAGAGTGCAAGTTGAGCTCTGTGCTGTAATCAGATTGACCAAAGCTAATATAGAAGAAGAAGACTTTGTAGATGTAGCCCCAGGGTGGGGGTGAACCACGTAAACCTATGTGTCATTCTTTGTGGTGTTGCTTCCTTGTGTTTTCACTATCTTGCTAAGTGCTATGCCATGATTAGATAGATTTTCTTATGCTTTGTGATTTACTAGATGTATATGAAAAGTATATCTGATGTCTATGAGGATTCTTAGTGCTGATCTATAGGATCTAATATGTTTTGCTATTGCTAAGCACTGAAATATATTATATATGAGCAAGTTCGACGATGTTCTGTCTTATTTGAGAAGTACGGTAAGGGTGAATAAGGGATGAATGAACGATGCTAAGTGCTCTGTAAAGGATATAATCACAGATCTATGTCCCAACTAAGGTTGTAGACACCTGGGTCTTGCAACCACCCCTACCTCTACCTCAGGTGAGACCTCATCTGCTTCGTAGGTGTTGCTGAAACGGTTGATAGTTAGGGATTTGTTGGTGCGCTCTTGAGCATTGAACCCTAGGTCTGCCCCTGTGACAACACATGGTTTCAGTTGCGGGACTACTCTAGACAATTATCACTCAAGCATGTTGCATTCCTACAATAGACTATAGCCACTGATATGGTCATGACTCGAGATTTGGGTGCAACGACTAGATTTGGTGCCACCTCCAAGCTTACTTTCCCACCAAATTTAGGATCCGCCAAAAGGGTGCCTTGAGGTGGGGTGCTACTTTTGGCACTAAACAATAAAACCTTTGGGAGGATGATCTGACGTGGAGGCCAGATGTCACCATGCTGATGTGTCATGAAAGAGAAGTGACATGTGTCACTAAGAAAGAAGTGAATGATATTCCCATGACTACTTGATCTGAGTGCTATGTGTCATTTTCGAATAGGTGTCTGGTGTCACGACCAACTAGTGCGCCACATGTCCATACTGATGACTGCCACATATCCTCTTAAATCAACAACTGAGATCTCCTTCAGGTCTCTAGGCTCTCAAAAAATCAACACTCAAAATTATTTTTCCTCTAAGCAAAACATCTGGAGTTAAGGATTTGACAACGCGTGGCCTTCTGGAATCAGATGACTGGGAGTTACTTTGGGGCTTTGGGTGTTTTGAAAGTGAAAGATGAAAAACCCTGAGGAGGAAAATTACCTGAAGCAAAGGATCTGCTGCCACGTGCTTCGACACTTCAGCCACTTCGAGACTTCGGGTGCTTTGGGACTTTGGGAAGAACTGTCGCTAAGATCAACGTCTCCCTGTTGATTTTGAGATCAATGGTCTATGATTTCTTCAGGAGTTCAGGATTCAGATCTTTGAAAGTTTTATTCATTTCTCACTTCAAAAATCCCGAAGCTCATTTCCATGAATGCTTGGATTGACTGCCACTTGTCCCCCTCAATATCAATGACTCATGCTTACTTTGGAGTTTTTCCCTGGTGCTATAATTCACACAACTTTAAGGTTTTGAATATTGCTAAGTCGTTGATCTGAACTGCTCCAGGAATCTCCACCGCTAAAAGACTAAAACTGCCTGTTGCTTATGCTTCAAGCCTAGAATAGACTGCTCTGAAAGATTCATTTTGAGCTCAAGGATGATACCTACACAAGAAAAGGACTGGGTCGCATTGCGACCCTTTGAAAGTCTTATTTTTTAACACCCCCGATACCTTCCTAGAGTCAGAGATATTTCTTGGGATCTATTTGTATCTGGGGATCTTGTTAGTTCCTTTACCTCCATGAGAGGTGGTGCTTTCAAGGTTTTGGGCTTTGATACCCTGCCCATACGGTGGACCTGTCTTATGACTACTCGCATGTGCATCGATTATACAATGTCTTATTAGTTTCTTGACTTAGGTGTTTCATAGGTTACTTGCAGGGGTTATTCTGCAGGCACCCTAGGTCATATAAGGGTTGGACAACACGCAACCTTTATGGAGGATTACTTCTCTGGGGGGATCTGATTGACAGGTTGTTAAGCCCATGAGGGCCCTTATAACTGATTTTTTTACCTCCGATATTTAGCAAGGAGTCTCGGGCCCCTCTTGGGAGAGACATACCTTTTTTAGGGAGGGAGGCCACTCAAGCACTCTGAACTGCTCCAGGAATCTCCACCGCTAAAAGACTAAAACTGCCTGTTGCTTATGCTTCAAGCCTAGAATAGACTGCTCTGAAAGATTCATTTTGAGCTCAAGGATGATACCTACACAAGAAAAGGACTGGGTCGCATTGCGACCCTTTGAAAGTCTTATTTTTTAACACCCCCGATACCTTCCTAGAGTCAGAGATATTTCTTGGGATCTATTTGTATCTGGGGATCTTGTTAGTTCCTTTACCTCCATGAGAGGTGGTGCTTTCAAGGTTTTGGGCTTTGATACCCTGCCCATACGGTGGACCTGTCTTATGACTACTCGCATGTGCATCGATTATACAATGTCTTATTAGTTTCTTGACTTAGGTGTTTCATAGGTTACTTGCAGGGGTTATTCTGCAGGCACCCTAGGTCATATAAGGGTTGGACAACACGCAACCTTTATGGAGGATTACTTCTCTGGGGGGATCTGATTGACAGGTTGTTAAGCCCATGAGGGCCCTTATAACTGATTTTTTTACCTCCGATATTTAGCAAGGAGTCTCGGGCCCCTCTTGGGAGAGACATACCTTTTTTAGGGAGGGAGGCCACTCAAGCACTTTACCCCGTTTGCATGCATATTGGCCATTTGAATTTTGGTGTGCTCTTTGCTTACTAGTTGTCCTTAAGAGTTTGTACTAAGTTATCTTTATTATGGATAGTAGAGTCCCTTTGGATCCCTCATTTACTAATTCTTACCCCATGATGCCTACTAAGTTCATGATGCAAAACTATGATACTTAGTCTACACCTTGGGCCTCTAGCCAATTTTCTGTTGATATGCCTTCACTCGTGCAATCCTCTCCCTGGTCCTCTCATGTGAATCCTAGCATTGGATCTAGGGGCACCATGGCCCCAATGCCTATGTCTTCTTTCGATATGATTCATGTCCCTCAACCTGGTTTTACGATGGGAGGTTGGAGCCTCCTCCCTTATGGATCCAATCCTAGTTATTCTCTTTCAGGAGCCCATACTTAGATGGGTGCTTATTCTACCTACTACACTCCATCCATGTATCATCCATCCGCCATATCAGTTCGTTTGAACACTTTTTCCATGGAAAGTCCTCATGTATCCCCGGGTGTTTCATATAGGGAGAATCAGTTTTATGGTTCAGGCTACCCGCTTCACGGAACCCCTTCATAAGGGGGAAACATATATCATCACTCGAATATTCCCTATCATAATTCTGTCTCTTCACAGACTTCAGTGATGATTCTCATTCAAACTTCTCTGAATCAATTAAATCAAGGATACTACCTTCCTGGACAGGGACAGGGGGTAAACCAATATCCCTCCTGGCCTGCAATGTTTCAAAGTCAATATTTCCCTGGACCTTGGCATCAAATGAGACATCCTATCACTATCCCAGTCACTATTAGTCATAGTATAGATCCATCGCCAACCTCTGTTAGTTATGTTGGAGATGGGTCAACTACTTCTGCAAGTATTATTGACAATTTGTACCTGATCGCTGCTAGTCATGCTAGAGGCACCACTCTAATCACCACGCGTCCTATCAATGCCGCGTCTCCAATCTATCTACATCATGTAGGAGGTGACTCTCCTGCCTCTTCCTATCATGTTGAGAGTATGTCACCAGCCTTTGTGAACGACACTAGGGGAATTGAGAAGCCCAAACACCTCAGATGTAATACTAAATTCCTTTGCAAGACTTGTGAAGAAAGTCATCTCACTCGTTTATGTCCAGCCACGGCTGGGATACCAGAAGCATGGGGCTCACCTAAGTGCCCTTTGGATTCTAAGGAATCTATGGTTTCCCCACACCTTGTCCCTCTGATTGACATGACGGTAACTCTGTTGCAATCTTCTCTCGATCACACCCTCGTTTTCGAGGGTGATTTATCCCCTATCCTTGTTATCCTGCATCCTCTTCAACCTAGAATTGAAGAAGTGGTCGTACCAGTGAAATATATGGTCAATCCTATCCTCTTTTTGGGGGGTAATTCATCCTTCAACCACATCATCAACATCCCTGATATTGCATATTTTGAACAAGAGAGAGATCTAGTTTCCCTAAGTCCTCTCCCTCCGGGTTTTGAGGAGATTACCTTCAACTAGGATAGTCCTATGGGGTATCCAATACCCCCACCTATGTTATTTCCATTAAGAGACATTTTTGGATCTATCACATAGACTATATACTCAATTAGTTCGTTATCCTCCTCGACTTGGAGAGATTTGGGTTTTCCCAAGCTTATGTTGGTTATTCATAAGATAATGACATTCAACAAAAGGTCGGTATAGGATCCTTGGCCTCCCCAATTACATGTTGATTAGAACAACATAAACAAATTTAATTTAAGCTCTTTTCCGACTTGTCTAAAAAGGAAATGATTTTCAAGTGATTTTTCCCTTTCAGACTTGTTAAATTGGATTTGAAAGATCATGAGTCCATCTCCCGCATGCACTTCCCTGCATTGAGCATAGGTACGTTCCACTGCTGGAAATAGTTTTTCTTGTGACACTCATTTCATCCTCTGTATCATAGCATTCGTTTGTTATGAAAAAAAGAAAAAATGGGTGGGAAGGGAGTATTATCTTATATCGGTAGCAGTCACATCTACTTTGAACATAGCACAAAGTTATTTGAGTCCATTCATCATAATTTTGGGTTTAGCATGGGCTTAGGAAGCTGAGCTCGTTACAGAGTCTTCTCTACCAACTGGTTACTCTTCTAGTCTCTACAAAGACCTTCATTGATGCCTGCTGCATCTAATGAATTTATCATTGGGTCTATGCTGCCAGAGTCCACCATATGTCTCATGGTCTTGTTCAAAGTAAGTCTATCAACCTGTGTTGACCACTTCTCAGAACTCTTGAATTTGCATGTCGACCATACCCTTAGTTTGTCTCATAATCACATGATATTGTAGTCCTATCATGTGCCTTGGCCCTACTTTCATCATTGGTAGGTAACCTTGAAACCAATAGTTAACATTTCATCATTGGTCATTGACTAGGTGGTTTCGCTTGTGTTCGACGACAAGACATATATTCACACATTGGGATTTGTGCAGTGTCTTGGATTCCATTAGAATTATTGGTGTTTTCCTCACCTTTGTTAGTAGTTTTTCATCATCAATTTCTATTCAGAGGGTCTTTTTCATGTACCGCTTTCACTTGGCACACACAAAAGATGCACAGGGTCATTGGTTCGTGAACTTGTTCTTCGTCCAATTTCCACCAATTCATGAAGCTCCTTTTTTTTACCTCATAATAACAGATGAGAGATTCCTTAAACATCTCCTTTCAGTGGGTACCTTGAGGCTTGCAGTCATTAGTGGCAGTCTCTCTCTCCATAGAAAGTTGGGAATACATCAATGTCTCCTGATCGATGGATTCTTCAGGTGTTTGACACCAACTCCTTTATTCACAATTGTAAGAATGTACTCGGTGCCTTGATACCTAATTTCATTATATGTAGGTTGTATCATGTTTGTTTACAATATACCTCAATGAACGGTAATCAAACGATGTCTCATTGTGTTCGACCTCAACTCCTTTATTCACATGATGTAGACTTGCACCTTTGGCAGATTCTATAGAAGACTCGCAGACATCAAAATGAGGACTTTTTATACTAGTGGAGGAGATAGGTCATCGCTTTGGATGACTATTCCTACAAAGGGATCAACTTCAGAGGATATCCAAACATGCGACTTCCACCAGGGTCTACCTACAATGACATAGGCATGTCAAAATTTTTTTACACATTTCATTTTTTTTTATTTTTGTATAATTAGGGCAAAAATATTTTTGGATGGTGCTTAAGTATGGACTAGAAATTTGTGTGTTGTAGATGTGGGTCCACGATGGCCAGAGGGTTTCCTCAACATCGACGGAGGAACCAGAGAGATGAAGCAGCTGGAGGAGAGGCCGAGAGGGTCCTACAAAACATGCAGGGCAACCTATTGTGCTTGACTCCTAGGATACCGATGGTTCATGTAGAATATATGCCTGAAGCCATGTAATGACAGGTGGTTGGTGTACCCAGAGCATGGGTACAACTCTTTTAGCGTCTTGCAAATGCCATGGTTTTATAACATGACACACATCCGGCGCCACAGGCATAGATGTCGTGGGATATTGTAATACCGACTGTATATGTATTAAGTGTGTTAGCCCAATTTTGTACTATAAATACCATATTTTTTTAAATATATAAAAGAGGATCTTCAACTTTACTTATATTTTACAATGTCTACATTGATTAGATTGTTTTATTTGCTTTTAATTATGTGACAAATGCCAATCTAAAACAAAGTTATCATAAGCGTTGGATACATGATTATAACTCCTAGGAATATGATAATATGTGATAAAATCAAAATGTCGTTCTAAAATACGTACCCATAAGAATCGTCGGAGTAAAGTAGGATCAGACACATGGTAATGACCATTCAATTGACGTACTACTAACTGGGAATCTAGGTGAACTTCTAATGAATGAATGCCATGTGAGATAGCATCACGTAAAAGTTCTATAATGACGCTATATTTGGCCACATTATTTGTGGATGGCCCTAGGCATACACCTTCAGAAGACACCAGTATACCCTTGGTTGAGTAAACCATCCAAGCAACGGAAGCCAAGTTCCATGTGTGATGACTGGCCCCATCTGCAAATCCTAAGTAGAGTGACGACTCCATTGATATATGTCAACCAAGTGAAAAATAGATAAGCAAAATCGAAGAAGAAAAAGAAAAGAGATATATACACTAAATTACATTAGTATACAAAGAGTTACACCCAAGCCTAGGGCTCAAGTGTAGTATCTTTTCAAGTAGACCCCATTTCTGGGCTTGGACAAATTATTCCTTTCATAATATTCTAACTCATAGGATCCTTTTTCTAGAACACATCGCACGATATAAGGACCGTGCCACATGGGTTTAAACTTTCCTACCCCCAGTGGTTCTTTGGATTGATCATACAAGAGGACCAAGTCACCCTTAGAGTACAACCGAGGATAGACAGAATTATCACACTGGACCTTGACACATCATTTGTTCTCCTAGATAGTTGTAGAGGTGTCTCAACGCTTCTCATTGAGACTCTTTAGGTGTACAAGGAGTCATTCGAGATCAGAATTGTCAGGTAGGAGAGAGAATACCAACTTAAGAGAAGGGATTTTGCATTCAATAGGTAAAACTGACTCCACACTGTGTACTAACTGGAAAGGGAAAAATCTGGTGGCATTCTTGACTGAGGTTCAGTATGCCCAGAGTGTAGGATATAGCATGATGTGCCAATTGGATTTACTCTAATTGACAGTTTTTTGCAAAATGGTCTTCAAAGACTTGCTGACGGCCTCTACTTGCCCATTTTCCTGGGGATAATAAAGAGAAGAATTACCATGTTTAAACCCCAACTTAGCTTCTAGTTCTTCCATCATCTCATTCTGAAAGTGACTACCATGGTCAGTGACAATCTCACTTGGGATATCGAACTAGGCGATAATATGATTGAATACAAAGAAGGATGCAGTCTTCCCATCAGATTTAACTGTAGGCATGGCCTCGACCCACTTAGTAAAGTAGTCTACGACCACGATAATGTGCTAATGCCCCCTAGATGAAGTTGGGTTTAAATCGATGAAGTCGACCCCCCACTTGGTGAAGGGACCAATGGTAATTAATGGATGAAGAGGGGTTGGATGCGAGAACATTTTCTAAGTGAACACATAGCAGGGGTGACACTTCTTAACTCCTTCGATACAATCCTTAAATATAGTAGGCCATAAATAAACAGATTGAATTTTTTTTTGGGTTGTCGTAAGCCTGGATAGATGACCACCACAAGCCCCACTGTGGAAATCATTCAGAATAGACTCATCTTCTCTGTGATTTAAACAACGATGCAAGATATCGTCTATTCCTCGACTATAAAAAGTGTCACCGATGATAGTATATTTCTTAGCTTGGTACCTTATCCACTGTCATTCATCTCGTCAGAGATGCTGAGGGAACTTCAAGGTTTGAAGATAGAGAATGATGTCTCCATACCAGGGGTTAGATGATGAGACAAGAAAAATGTGTTTGTCCACGAACAAATCAACATGGATAACGTCCTCATCTAATCGTGGAAAATCGAATATCAACTCTGTAAAGAATAGGGATTTCTTGGATTTCATGGAAGATAAATCGAGATCAAACTCATGTAAAATGACAAACCATTTATTGTATTTCCCCCTATGATACGTCAAGTAAGGACGTATTGAAATGGATTGACATCAACAACCACCGTAGTATTACAAAGTAATATATAATGATGCAAACGCTGGACTATGTGAATGATAGCCAAAGATAGATTTTCAACGTGAGTATAATTAAGTTTAGGACCGAGCAAAGTTCGACTAAGATAGTAAATGATGTGATCATGGATCTCTTCATCTTCCTGAACCATAACCATACCAATCATATCCTTGGACACGGTGATATAAAGCAAGTAATCTATACCGTAGTCGGGAGGCTTCAATAGAGGCACTAACACCAAATATTTCTTTAAAGCATCGAAGGACTCCTGGGATCACTCATCCTAGATAAAAGGGGTATCCTTCTTCAAAAGACACATGAAACCTTTAGTGATAGTGGCATAGTTCACTATAAACCTACGAAGAAAGTTAGATTTCCCTTGTACACCCTAAAGTTGTCTAATTGTACATGGGGGAGGAAACCAAAGTATTGCCTCAACCTTAAGTGGATCTACCATGATCCCAGTCTCATAAACTAGAAAACCTACAAGACGACCAGACTTAATGAAAAAGATGCACCTATGAGGGTTCAACCAGATTCTATAATAAAAAAGTATTTCAAAAAAAAACTAAAGGTGAATAACGTGATCTTCTCTCTTACGAGAGTGAGCAGAAAGATCATCAAGGTAAGCTTCGACTATGTGCTTAAGATTGTGAAAAAAGAAATTCATGGCATGTTGAAAGGTTTCTCCAATGTTTTTAAGGCCGAAAGGCATCTTCCAGTATGTAAAGGTACCCTAAGGACAAATAAATTTCATCTTGTATTGATCCTCGGGTTTGATTTGAATTTGATTATATCCTAAAAATCTATCCATAAAATAAAATCCTTCGCTTCCCACACACTCATCGAGAATCTGATCAATGAAAGGTGTGGGAAAGTTGTCTTTTGAGCAGGCCTTGTTCAGGTCACAAAAATCCATACATACACATACGGTTCCTTGCTTATTATCTATAGGAACGGGGTTGGATACCCATTCGGTAAAGGGAACTGAGTAGATGAAGCCAACATTAAGTAGCTTCTCCACCTTTGCCTTAATAGTAGGGGCCTTTCGAGGGTTGACATCTCTAAGACATTTTTGAACAGTTTTAGCATCCATATAAGTTTTAATATCATGTTTGACAATACGAGGGTCAATCCCTGACATCTCTTAATAGGACCAAGAAAATACATCTCGTAATTCCTTGAAGAGATCGATGTAGATTAATATTTCTTCCAGCGAACAATCCGCACCGATATTTAACTTTTCAACCTTTCCATGGGTACAAGAGATGTCGATCTGGATGGTAAGAGAAATACTCTCCATGTTTCCTTTGGCATAAATTTTGTGTGTATCAAGTGGAACTACGACGTGACCGACTATATCACTCAAAGTAGAACTTAATTTGTCTTAACCATTTGACTGCCCATAGCTAGTCACCCCAACCGTTAATATCTCCTTTGGCCTATTAAAGAGTGGGTTGGGGTCCTATTTCAAAAGGAAGCATGAGAGCATAGAAGCTCTGCCCATTTCTATGTTCCCCCTTTGCCCCAATATTTGACAACCACATTGTGAGTTTGATCTAGAATTCCCTTCTTCTCCATTGCAATCCCTTTCCATTCCCCTAGAGAGAACTAAAGAGGAGAAGGAGACATGGAAGCAGTTGGTGCATTGTGAGGAGCCCAGGACTGAGTTTGAGGAGCAGTTTCGGTCTCATATTGTAAGTGACTTTTGTGAGATTAATATAAAGAAGTACTTTTTACGTCCCACCAAATGACGTCTTAAACTTATATGATTTGTTTACATTTCTTGTTTATGATGTCTAACCCACTAATCCATATGTAGAATGCATGCTTGTAGTTTCTTGTTTGTCTTTTGGTGAATGCAGGTTAGCCTTGTGAGAAGAATTGCAGTAAGGAAACAACTAAGTGCAAAGGGATCGACATCAAACGTGGAGTTTAAGGTATTCCTACCAGATCCCTATACCTTGTCTTTTATGTATGATTGTGGGGTAATGTCAGGATAGTTGATAAAAAGAAGGAGACTTTAGACGGTTAGCTCTGCCTACATTTTAGAACCCTGGTGTAGTCCATAGAGGGGTTTTCACGCTATATCAAAATTGGCGACTGTACTGGGGATGCCTCTAGGGTCTTTGGGGATATTTCTTTTTGGGTTCTTTCAACCAATTTATTCACTATTTTTTGAGTTTTTGTAAGCTTATGTTTCTTTAAGGAATTCTGGTGTTCCATACTAGTACTCCCTACCTATTCTGAACTGTTGGTTTTCATTTTTTTTGAGGAGTTACAGAGGTGTACGTTGCCTTCAGTGGGCCTATACGCATGCATACGTTCCCTACCCTTGAACAACTCACATACATACACTGGTTGTTGAAGTGTCAGTAGCGTGCCTGTTGAGATTTTTTGTTTTTTTAAAGAAGAGGCAGTCATCCTCATTCCTATCAGGAGTCACACTTCTCAGGGGTTTTCTTGATCTAGTCCCGGTCTCTGTTATAGAAGTCTGTAGCCTAGGTATGACTTTAGTTTAGATTTCTTCTGACCAAAGATTTCTTGTGTTTTTTAATAGGGTTTTTAGACAACTTTATGAGTCTTCTTTGATCTTCCTGTTTGGTACTGTCAGTGACTCCTTACGATCTGCGTTTGTGCATGAATTCATTTATTGGTCTTCACTTGTCGTCATTTTCCCCTTTTTTTCTTTAGAAGAAAAGAAAATAATTCATTTTTAAATTTTTTGTTTTGAAGCATAAAACAAATAAAAAAAATCTTTCATCTCTTTGTTTGGTAAAGTGTTTAGGTTAGTTGCTTCATTTATCAAGGAAAAATAAAGTTTTATTAAGTTCTTTATTTGAATACTCAGGACATTAAGTAGCTCGTAGTTGAGAGAAATCTTGTTTTGAGTTTTTCTTTTCAAATATCTGAGAAAAGTAGTTACAAAAAGTTTGGTTAAAGAGTTTAAATTGACAAATCTTTATTTGTGAAGAAATAAGTAGTTTTGTTTCCAGTTTCATCTTTTGCTCTTCTGTTTCGTCTCTTAAAGAACATCACTAGTTTCACTTCCATTCCTTTTGACTTAAGATAGCCACTAAAATTAACGGTCAATTAAAATTTATTAGACTTTGTCTTTGTAGGGTCCATCAATGCAGTCTAGGCTAGAGCCTTGATTTAGGATTGGAGAGGAAACTCTTCAAGGCTACAAAAAAATAAAATAAGAGTCTATTCTAGGGAGTGCTTGAAAGTCCAGTAATCATGAAATTTATCTAGGACACCCTCTAACACAGGGGCTAAAAATGAGGTTGCGTGAGGAAAGGTAGTAGTGATAAGCCCTCCAAAGTTGGACCAAGCATAGTGGGGAATGCATATAGAGGGCTTATCTTGGGATTTCATTGATCGAATTTTCCACAGAGCTTCGTGGGTCTCTAATCCATTCGAGGTCCTCAGTTGTCTTTCGGAGCACTTTCTTTCGATACCGTTTATAGGTTTCAGGCTTGATACCCTGCTCATTGCAGTCCACCCGACTGTCAACTGTAACCGCCTAGTGACTGTTTGCGCGTTGGCAACCTAGTTTCCTTTATCTTAGTGACTTACACAGGTGACTACGGGGGTATACCATGGTACCTAGGAAAGACATCTGGACATGCTTTGCAGAGTATACCCAGAGGGTGCTTCTGTATTCGATTTTCACTTGCACCGATAAGTTGCTCTAGTGTTGGCTGGTGTAACTGTTCTTCCAACTAGCTAGTGATATGCTTTTCTTGTCTCATAGGAGATTTTTCTAGTGTGTGCTAGTTTTTAAAATGATTATAGAAATCCATAGTGTGTGATTGATATTCTCACACAGTGGGGGATCAAGAGCTCTGTCAGTCATGAAGGCTTTTGGGCCTGCCTCTGGTTGATCTCGAGCCACCCCCGCCACTACCAAGGATAAAACTAGACCAGCAAGGGTCTTTTGAGGCGACCGGGTTTCAGGAAGCTGTGCCCAACTCATCTCCGAGAGGAGAAAATTTGATTCTGGAAGAACCAACCATTTCAAACCTTGGA
This sequence comes from Picea mariana, assembly GCA_032191745.1. Taxonomy (NCBI): domain Eukaryota; kingdom Viridiplantae; phylum Streptophyta; class Pinopsida; order Pinales; family Pinaceae; genus Picea; species Picea mariana. The sequence goes on along the minus strand of JASDQU010438756.1, from coordinate 24,626 downwards.
GCAAAAGCTCCTGGTCTATATAACTCTCCAATCACTGATCTATCAGCACCCATCGTTGTACAGGTTTGACCGTACGAGCGTCATGTAGTGTCACAAGCAGCGATGGAAACAAATGTTGCTACTTCTTTAGGGAATACTCATATTTCCTCTATGGCTGTCACTACAGGGGGTGTTCCACCTCCTAACCAACTGTTTTTGGTCCGGGCCACTATGGCCTCGACTGCCTTTACCTCGATAAATGGTCTAATTCCTTCTATGGAGAAAATCACTGCTCCTTTCACCAAGAGTGCGATAGGCCCTCCATTCTCATACGAGATGCTTGACTTCAGTATGAGCAATATACTTTCATACTCCACTCTACAGACTTTAGGTATCGAGGCAAGGAGCTCCAATGCTCCTCTACAAGGATCCATGGGGGCACTTCAGCTCCCTATAACACTTTCCCTTATTTAGGGGGTCCTATACCTCCTTCGTCCCCTTCGCTCGGCGGTGCTCACCAACATTCCGTCGGGCCGAACGTAAACTATAGTTTGTTTGGAGTAGTGAGTTAAGGACTTCCTTATTATAGCATTCCGGTAGGTTTAAAACCGTTCTCTTTGTTCGGAGTGTTCGGTAACAATGCTTTCTCATTAGCTTCCATCTCAGCTGGGGGCAACCCCAGTTATTGACAACAACATCCTGTACGGGGTAATATTCTTGCACAGGGGGGAATTTTAGGAATTCCTTCCTCACAAGGACCTTGGAATCCATGGCAGGGATCAGTTCCCTTGTTAGGGATGCTGACCGGGGGAAACCCCTTCCATAGACAATGGAACCTCAGGAAAGGCTCAACACCTCTGACCAACGCATTGGCAGGGGCAACCCTTCCCAAAATCCTTGTAATGCGATGCAAGCACAACCCTTTATGTCCTATTATGGGAGTCAGCCAATGACATCTCAACAAGCGCATAATCCGTATGCTGGTCATGACCATGGTTATTATCAGAACCCTGTCCAGCAACCTAACTTTTTCTGGAAACCTAGTAACAACCAAACTCCAGGCTCCTTTTTCCTTGGTTATAATCAACAACCCAAATAACCGTTTCTGGCAACACTGCACTTGCCAGACTTGACAAGGTTATTAAACAACCCCATCTACCATGATCCACATTGGCCTCCCATGCCTACCAAGTTGCCTTCATACATTCCAAAGTTCGAGGCTAAGCCTAACAATGATCCAGACGATCATGTGACTACCTTCCATCTATGGTGCTCATCCAACTCTTTGAGAGACGAATTTGTCTAGTTGCATTTGTTTCAACACACTCTCATCGGGAGTGCTGTGAAATGTTACATTTAGCTCAACCACTCAAGATACTCTTCCTTCAGTGAATTGACAATGTATTTCTTAAACCATTTCCAGTTACCTATGAGATATGACATGGACACCGAATTGCTGGCCAACTTTGAGAAGACAAAAGCGAACCATATCTTAGATCACATCTGAGAATGTTAATGCTGGAAGAGTTTGATAAAAGTGCCAGTCCCACTAGAATTATTTCTTGAGTGGTTCCTTAAGTCTTTGGTACCCTAGTTATCTAAAGAGGTCACAACCTCAAGGGTATTTTCAGAGGAAGAAGTGATAATGAGAGTTCAACAGCTAGAGCTGATTTACTCTCAATCTGGTTTATGTTATGAAGTTTTTCCATATGCACCGCAGTCAATACTTGACAAGACCAGACAGAGATCTAGACCACATGATGATGGTATTGTTGGTTCAACGCAAATTGAGCCCACTGATCAACTTTCAAATCAATTGGAGCAATTGTCGATACAACAGACAATGGCCAACCAGACCACTGGTTTGGCTGTTCCCGCTACCCAAAATTCGGATGTACATAGTGTGCAATCGACAAACCCGAAGGCCACCCAACAGTGTGAATGAAAGATGAAACAATCAAAGAAGGGTAAAGGGGATAAGAAACCTATTGATAATGCTGGCAGGGGAAACACTGAAAATAAGAATTCGAAGTATCCATGTAATATTTGCAAGGAAGACCACCCGACTCACTAGTGCCCTCGGCTTGCGGAGGCCCAAACGTTATTGGCACAATAGCAACCTGTTGTGTTAACGAACCCATTTCCACATGGGAAAAATTTAAATCAAGCCTCTTTGAGCGTGGAAGGGGGCAGTTAGGGACCCCCTATGTCTATGAGTAATCCTTCGTCTGCGAATGTGTACATGATGAAAGGTAGCATTGACATAATGACTAGGACACGTGTCTATGGAATGCAAAACACCTCTGAGAAGGGTAAAGCAACCAAAAACCCATCTCTTCCTCTCCAGATTGAGAATACGTTGGGTGAAACAATGACACACATCCCCAAAGGTGCATTCAAGAAAGCTTCCCACAACCCAAATGCAAGGGCCGCCCAAAACTACTCTGTGGTGGAGTATTTGTCACAAACCCCTTATGCAATGTCTGCTTTGGAAGTCCTATAGAGTTGACCTTCCCAGAGAACGTCTCTGTTAGCTACCTTAGGATCTACTGAGACTTGTAATCTAGGAATGATCATTCTTCATACGATCGACTTAAAACTTCATATTCCTTACCATGTAGCATTCTAGATAGTAGTGGCTTACACCACATAAACTTTTACTTGAAACATTTTCCGCATGGTGGTTGATGAGGGAACCTCGACATGCATGATGTCTTTGGCATGTTGGAAGATCATTGGCCAACCCTTTTTTTCGTCGTCACCTACTCTCCTTACCGCTTTTGATGGTCGTTCATTCCGACCACATGGAATCATCCCCTCTTTTCTCATGCAGTTAGGGGGGAAGACCATGTGCATTGAGGTTGAAGTGGTCAATGCATCTCTCAACTACAATCTCTTGTTAGGAAGGAGTTGGACCTATGCTATGCAAGCAGTGGTCATGATAGTTTTCTGGGTCTTTTTGTTTCCACACGAGGGTCAGATCGTGCTTATTGATCAGTTATCCTTCTCTCATCTTGACTCTTCATCGGGGGTATTCACTGTCCTGATGATTGATAACCCTCAGCCCGACATTGTCAACATAGGGTTTGGTTTGTGCCCACCTTTGATGGGCACTTTCAATTACCCACCTCTGACCAACAATGTCCACTGCATATCGATTGTCCCTAACTAGCCTAGAGCTGAAATCTTTCAAATATCGTCGTTTCTCACAACTTACTTTAACGATTCATGGAATATTCCTTCCCCATCAGCTACAATGGAAGGGACAGGGCACCATGGCATGGCCATGCCTTTGTCTGTGAAAAAATTTGAGTACTCTATAGTTTAGCAAGCTTCCACTGACCCTGCTCCAACTCTCACACATATGTCAGATCTGATTCTCGAGCCTACATGGGCTCAAGGTTACCTCATCGATACTGATTCTTTAGACTTAGTATTTCCCTTAGACAAGGTGATTATTGAGGCAATGAATAATCCAGACAGACCCTAGGATGATATTTATCATAGATCTTACTTCCTCCCAGAGTTAAGAAGAATTGAAGTAGGTGAATTCACTCTGACTGTGACTAGAGATAAGGCTTGTTCTATCAATCCTTTGGCTACGTACATTGTTTACACTGAAGGAAATATGGAAACCATTTCTCAAATGATACCTATTGATATCTCCAAAATCCCTGGCATCGTGGAGAATATCTTTGTTGGAGCGGACTACTCCCCAGAGGAGATTCAAATCCACACAGATTTATTTAAAGAATTCTGTGACATGTTTTCCTGGTCTTACGAGGAAATGCCAGGCATAGATCCAAGAATCATCGAACATGAAATCATGGCTTATCCTGATGCTAAGTCGGTATGGCAGAAGCTTCGTTTAGTCAATCCTAGGAAAGCAATAGTTATTAAGAATGAAGTAGAGAAACTACTCAAAGATGGTTTCATATACCCCATCCAATTGACTCAATGGATGTCAAATACCGTTCCAGTCAACAAAAAATAGGGTATGATTTTCGTATTTACAGACTTTTGTGATTTTAACAAGGCATGTCCAAGGGATAATTTCCCCACACCATTTATTGACCAGATAGTTGATGAATGCATAGGTTGCAAAGCCTTTTCTTTCATGGATGGTTTTTTAGGATACAATCAAATACATATCAAGCCTGAAGACCAACACAAAACCTCTTCATCTATCCGTTGGGTACATTCTCTTATCGAAAGATGAGTTTTGGTCTGAAAAAATGTTGGAGCTACGTTTCAGTGGGCCATGTCTTTTTCTTTCCATGATCTCAAACACATAGTAGAGGCTTATCTCGATGATTTAGCGTCACGATATTGCAAGAGAGTTGATCATCCCACAAACCTCTGACTTATTATTGAGCGATGCCATTACTACTGGATCTGCTTGAATCCAAAAAAAAGTAGTTTTTGCATCACATCGGGTTGTCTTCTAGGTTTCATAGTTTCAACAACAGGGATCATGGTCGATCCTCCAAAGGTTGAGGTGATAGTTTGGTTGCCTCCCCCGTGCACAGTCCCTCAGCTTCAAAGTCTACAGGGAAGAACAAACTTTTTACGGTGTTTCATTGCAAACTATGTTGAGATAACAAAGGGTTTTATGCATTTATTGAAGAAGGACATTTCTTTTCATTGGGAAAAATCCACCCAATGCTCTTTCAAAGCGTCAAAATGTGCCCTCATGTCTACCCCTCTGTTGCGGCCACCCAATTATATTAAAGATTTCTTATTGTACTTGGCCACTACAGAATCAACCATCACTATGGTCTTCGTTCAGAAGGATGATTTTCTCTTAGAATATGTGATTTATTACCTGAGTCGAGGCCTGGTTGGACCGGAACTCAATTATTTCTGCATTGAAAAACTTGTTTTGGCAGCAGTTCATGCTGTCCAATGGTTCCGTCATTACATCTTGCTTCGCAACACCACTGTCATTGCAAACTATGTTGAGATAACAAAGGGTTTTATGCATTTATTTAAGAAGGACGTTTCTTTTCATTGGGAAAAATCTGCCCAATGCTCTTTCAAAGTGTCGAAATGTGCCCTCACGTCTACCCCTCTATTGTGGCCACCCAATTATAATAAAGATTTCTTATTGTACTTGGCCGCTACAGAATCAACCATCACTATGGTCTTCGTTCAGAAGGATGATTTTCTCTTAGAATATGTGATTTATTACTTGAGTCGAGGCTTGGTTGGACCGGAACTCAATTATTCATGCATTGAAAAACTTGTTTTGGCAGTAGTTCATGCTGTCCAATGGTTCTGTCATTACATCTTGCTTCGCAACACCACCGCCATTGCTGTTGTGAATCTGTTTCAATATGTGTTGACATGATGTGTAATTGGTGGAAATATCATTAGATGGATAGTTATCCTCCAAGAATTCGACTTGTATTTTGTTTCGGCGAGATCCAAAAAGTCATTGGTCTTTGTGGAACTCATTTCGGAACTTCCGGTCGGATCAGGTGACGTTATACCCGAAGCGTTTCCTATCAAAGGAGACATGTTTTCGATCACGTCTTCAGATCCCTGGTATGGAGATATACTAGTTTATCTCCATACTTTGAGGCACCATACCTCTACTTCTCATGATGAGCATCGTCGTATATTCCATCAGGCCAAGAACTATCTCATACTCGAGGACAATCTATATCGTTGAGGTGTAGGTTGAATCCTTCATTGGTGTCTCACTCATGAAGAAGCAAAAGTCATGCTTAATAATTTCCACACTGGAGCATGTGGTGGTCACTTGTATGGGTTGGAAACAACCCAAAGTATTCTATGAGCCGGTTACTTTTGGCCAACGTTAATTAAATATTGTGTTGAATCGGTCAAGAAATGTCACCCATGTCAAATCTTCTCTTGGAAGATGAGGGAACACCCCACTCCCATGTTTCTCGTTATCACAGTTGGTTCCTTCACCAAGTGGGGAATTGATTACACTACATGCAACCCTCCTTCCACAAGGGGGAACCGTTATATCATCGTAGTAGTAGACTACTTCACGAAGTGGGTAGAAGCTATGCCAACGTTTAAAGATGATGGAGAGATAACAACTCTCTTTTTGTTTAACCAAATAATAGCAAGGTTTGGTGTCCCGAGAGAGATTGTAATTGACCATGGCAGTCACTTTCAAAACAAAATGATGTCTGATTTAACATAAAAGCTTGGGTTGAGGCAAGAACATCCATCACCCTACTACCCATAAGAAAATGGTTAGGTGGAAGCTGTGAATAAATCCCTTAAGACTATTTTACAACGAACGATCAATTCGGCCAGGTCAAATTGGCATTTGATGTTTTACTTGGCATTATGGGCCTACAGAATGTTTGTTAAGACTGCAACTGATTTATCACCTTTTCAACTCATTTACGGGATGGAAGCAATCTTGCCTATAGAGTGCCATATCCCCTCTCTAAATTTGGCAGTATAGTTATTTCCAGACACTTCACCGCTTGAAAAGTGTTTATTATATCTTTATCAGCTCGATGAGCAGTGTCAGGATGCAATGTTGGCTATGAGGCTCACAAACAAAAAGTCAAGTGTCAGTATGATCGGTCTGTTTGTCCTTGAATTTTCTCTGAAGGCAACCTTGTACTAGTATATGACCAAGATAAGGACCCCCTGGGGGAAGGCAAGTTCAAACCCATGTGGTTCGAACCTTTCATCGTGAAGGAGGTTCTAAAGAAGGGCGCTTATCATCTGGTGGACTTTGAGGGAAATTCTTTGGCAGAGCCTAGAAATGGGATCTAGCTCAAGAAGTATTACTCATAGGTGGGTCACCTTGGGTGACTTATTGTAACATATGTATAGTCTTATACATTTTATTTTTAGTTTTTGTCTTTTGGTTTTATGGAAGTGTTGTTTTTGATGTCATATTTTTCACTATGGTAGATGTCAAGTGAATCAGATGTGTTCATCGGTTTTTCGGACAACGCTAGCCAACACACTCAGAGGCTTGCTTCCACAACTTGGGTGATTTTCACACCTCAGGGATAGTTTCTATCTTCAGGAGGTATCTGTTTAGGTGATGCCACAAACAATTTCACCGAATACAACACAGTCTTAGAGTTTCTTAGTGACTCTTTTTCGTAGGGTATCTCTCACCTCCGGGTCTATCTAGATGCTCAGCTGGTTGTGTCTTAGTTAAATGGGGTTAAATGCATTTATGATCCTACTCTACATCGACGGTTCCTTAGGGTACGTCTCTTAGAATGAAGCTTTGATTACATTACATATATCCATGTTCCTAGGAATTTGAATCAAATCACAGATACTCTAGCTAATCATGTATTAGATTGACATATTGCACACATGTAAGAAAAATCACACACACGCACATGTAAATACATTTGTAAAATAGATGTAATCCATAAGATGTAAAAAGATGTAAAATATGCATATATATATATCAAAAATATCAGAGTACATGGGTGGGAGCAAGCGCCTAAAAAATATGTCCAGTAAGAGTCACAAGGCTTATGCCCTAAAAAATATACAAAAAGTGATCTCGGCACGTAAGTAGTCTAGCTTAGCTAAGGGTGGGTCTTGTTGGCCCTATCATAGTGAACAACAATGTTTTCCAAACACTGGAAGAGCTGGACCCAAGTCCATGGCACCCCAACTACATGAGGTTGCATCAATGGTGGGAGATCCTCGATCTCCGCCATAGGGACTGTACGAGTGAGCGCGGTAAGGTTATGCTCTACCTATCTCAATACTCTCTCAGCCTCTCCAGCTGAAGGCCCCCCTGCTGTTGCTGCTGGCCGGACGACTCCAACTGGTCCTGCCTCCAGTCAAGGATGCCGCCTAGTCCTCGAGAAGTTTGCTGGACGCACTAGTCCCACATCTCTACATAACAGATACATAAGTGTTAGATACTCTGGTATAAAAAAAAATGATATATATATAAAAAAACAAAAAAATTAAATAACTTTGAAAACAAAACTTACCCATCTCTCCTTGCTCCACTCCAGGAGGTACACGCATGTCAGGGTCCCTAGAAAAATTGATCCTGGCATAGGGGTAGTCCTCTATTGCTAGAATATGTCGTGCCCACCAGTCAAAAAACTTATCATCAAAATCCTCAATGGTCCTCCCTCCCCCCTATTGTGGCAACATCGTCGCCCATCTGCATAGAGCTAGGAGAGAAGCCTCATGCCCTTGTATAGTCTCTCGAGGACTAAGACTGGGTACCCTCTCGAAGAAAAATGAACACAAAATGGCCCCAAAATAGAAGTTTTGGTGCTCCCGTATCTGACACTCTGTTAGATGTCTCTTCATGCAATCCAACATGGTGGTAATTTAGTCAAAAATCCATGCATTTAAGCACTATACCACACAATGCATGTTCACTTGGGAAGCTTGATGTAATGATGCAATTCTAGTGATCTGCCTAATGAGTAGAACTATCACTTTGAGTGATAGGTTTCTGATCTTATGTATAGGCACCTGAGAACCTACTTTCTCAATACCAGCTTTGCAATGGAGTCCAATCAACTCCTCAATGTTGTGAGGTCTAGGGGGAAAAGTATGCAAGTTGACTGGGTCCCCTCTCCATGAGAGACCAGTCTAGAAGTAAATATCTTCAGTCGTTGGAGTCAACGACTGCCCCTCGATCATGAATGCCTCTATGTCAGGATGCCAGTAATCTATCAATGCATTTAGCAACTTGGGTTGTGCCCTCATAAACGGACACTGAAAGAACTTTAGCAACCCGCATTGTGACAAAACAACGATAGTAGCAGGGTCCTCGAAGACCAAAAAATAATGTCCTCATGCTCCCTCTCTATCCAATGCACATGCATCCTGCAAAATGACAAATGTATGGAAGGTTAACTGTTGCATTTTCATTTTTTTCACTTATTTGAGGGTGTACGTGAGCTGTCTTGGGGACAGTTGCATGTGCACGTGGGAAAATTATCTTCTATCCACGTGTACATGTGGGTTGTTCTTGGACAACCCACGTACACGTAGGGCCGACCTCTTTAAAGGTCAATGCCCCCCCCCCCAAAAAAAAAAAATGAAAAAATGAAGCATGGAAATGCAAAAGAGGCTAGTTTGTACTTACTTGGTCCAAGCGAAAGTTTGTTTTGTCCACTGAAGCTCCCAGAATCAACTCTTTCAGCAAAGGGGTTTTTTTTTACTTTTGGTCAATTCTCAAGTTACAATGGTGATAATGAGCTGCAAACATTCTATTTATAGACTTTTTGGCCCCTTTTTGTCATTTTTGGACCCTTTTGTCATTTTGTTCTAGCTTGAAAATCATTTACTATGGTTCTTGAGTTTCTTGGGGGATGCTACGATATGTGTTACTTTGGGTATTTGGGAAAATTTTTAGTTGGGTCATTTTTAAATGTCTTTTGGTAAAAAGTAGTTTTTCCAACTTTGTGCATGTAAGATAGGATTCCACCTCCACTTGTTGGACCTTGTTGTCTTTTTCGCTTTTCCATAGGATCGATCCCATCGAATTGTGACACAGAACCCTCACTCTTTCTCTAGAAGTGTCATAATTTAGTGGTAGAGCCTACCTTCACATGGATGCCCTAGGTAGATCCTAGTTTCATTTTGGTGTCCATGCCATCACTAATGACTATAAGCTCGGGAGTCGTCATTAGTTTTTCCTGATTATGATCTTGAGCCTCATTTGCATGATTCATTATCACTCTTTACCTCACCCTTAGGACTCCCAAAACACAACGAGTCTTCTTTTAAGCCCTTTTCAGACCCTTGAAACATGGAAATATTTCTAAATGATATTGTTTCCCTTCATGTTCGCTAAAATGAAATTTGAAGGCACATATGTCCAACGGTAGTTTACCCATTTTTCGGTTCGGATGGTCAAACGAACGAACAAAGGTATACTCTAGGAGCCTCGATTCTCTAGAAGAGTATTCTCAGGTATAGATTTAGCCCTTTTTTGGGCCCGAGGGACTAAATTTATGGAAAAGGAACCCCCATGGAGTCCATAGTTAAGCTCTTTTCAGACTCCCTAAAATTGAAAATATGGCTGAGTGACCTTGTTTCTTCACACTAGTTAAATTGGTCCAAAATAGCATCCCTTTCGGAGTCCATAGTTAAGATCTTTTCAGACTCCTTAAATATGAAAATATTGTCGAGTGATATTGTCCTTGTCACACTTGTTAAAATGATTTTGAATAGACATTTGTTCAGTGCTATCTTACCCCTTTTTCAAGCCGACTAGACTACCTTCGAAAAAGGTACCCCACTGGAGTCTCCTTTTATGCTTTTTCAGACTCTCTAAAAATGAAAAACCATCGAGCTTACCTACTCTGGGATCATTAAAATTATGTTGAAGGATGTTATCATTGTGTCTTATTAATTGCATTTGCATTCCCGTGTCTTTGGCCTAATGTTGGCTCCATGTTGATCTCAACTGAACCATTTGAAACATGCCTTATATGCAAGTTTTGTAGCACTTTGCCTTTGTGTCTTGACACCTTGACCCATGGAGGATTTTTCCGAGTGTCCCTTTCCTGCATATGTCCCCTTTGCTCTAAGCATCTATGTGTTCCTTGCATTTGGTATTATGTCTGTGACACTCATTCCTCCTTTGTAACGTAGCATTCTTTTATTCTTTTTCAAACTTTCCAAGATTATTGAAAAAGACAAAGAAATCAAATATACCCCAAAAAGAGGAAGGGAAAATTATTTTCTTTTTTTTGATAGCACAATGAGTCTCCCT
>JASDQU010438756.1:3066-13907 GCA_032191745.1 Picea mariana | reverse complement strand
GCATTTGGTATTATGTCTGTGACACTCATTCCTCCTTTGTAACGTAGCATTCTTTTATTCTTTTTCAAACTTTCCAAGATTATTGAAAAAGACAAAGAAATCAAATATACCCCAAAAAGAGGAAGGGAAAATTATTTTCTTTTTTTTGATAGCACAATGAGTCTCCCTTGGAAAAAGCACATCATTCTGTTTGTTCATCAAGATCTAGGATTCAATATGAAATTAGGAAACTTTTCTCACTACATAGAGCTGTGTCCTCCTCTATTTGGTTATCCTTCCAACCATATGGAGAGTTTGTGTTGCCTCCTGCATCATGAACTTATGTCAATTGCATGCTGCATGAGTCTCATCTTTTAGTTGTTCTTTTGTCCAAGGGAAGTCTTAGTAAACTTGAGTCGGCCCTTCTGCAATTTGTCTCTTGTCCTCATGCCCGACCACCCTGAAAGACCAATCAAGTCCTTGTTCGAAATCAATTAAGTTCTATGCACTGATCCACAAGATCCTCTTTTTTTTTCTCGACGAGCCGTCGAAGACCTTTGGGTATTGAAGTTGTACAATGATATTATACTCCTACCCAAGTTTTGAATATTTTGAAGTTGTTTCTCGAGCTGTGAAGACCTCATCTCCAGCCATCAGGCGTCATTGGTTTCTTGAAGATGGATATCATACATGTATATCTTTTGATTTTGAGATGTAGATCCACTGTGTACTTCTCACGGTTACACTTTATATAATTATATGACATGGATCTGAAGTGTATTTGATTGGAAACCATGATTTTATTTCATCCCGAGCATGGGTATGCTCTCTTCGGTGAGACAAATTGTTATTTTTGCAGATGGCACCTCCTGAACTCTGGTCCCTGGTCTTAGTCGCTTCATACATTGGTGAATATTTGTAATGTATTTCGGCCATCAAATTCTCTTCTGACCTCACACATTAGGGGGCATCTATTATAACCCTAAATTACACGATACATGCATACCTGACATCAGTCCATCTAACTTACTATTTTTGTCAAGCCATCATTGAACAAGATCTTCTAAAAATCATTTTTTTGAAGGTGTATGTGCTTTGCACCACTACTTCCTATGTACACATGCCTACTGACCCACTACAGCCCGCATACACTCACAAAATATTGCAAAAAATGAAAATTGCATAGGATACTAGTTTTCGGGGCGTTACTTAATAGTTTGACTACCCATAGCCAGTCACCCAAACCGTTACTATCTCCTTTGGGCTATAAAACAAGGGGTTGGGGTCCTATTTCAAAAGGAATCAGGAGAGCATCGAAACTCTGACCATTTCCATATTCACCCTTTGCCCCAATATTTGGCAACCACATTGCGAGTTTGAGCCAGAATTCCCTTCTTATCCATTGAAATCCCTTGCCATTCCCCTAGAGAGAATTGAAGAGGAGAAGGAGACATGGAAGCAGTTGGTACATTGTGAAGAGGAGCCCGGGACCGATTTCAAGGAGTAGTGTTGATCTCATATTGTAAGTGAATTTTGTGAGATTAATATAAAGAAGTTCTTTTTCCGTCCCACCAAATGACGTCTTAAACTTATATGATTTGTTTACATTTATTGTTTATGATGTCTAACCCACTAATCCATATGTAGAATGCATGCTTGTAGTTTCATGTTTCTCTTTTGGTGAATGCAGGTCAGCCTTGGGAGGAGACTTGCAGTCAGGAAACAACTAAGCATAAAGGGATCGACACCAGACGTGGAGTTTAAGGTATGCCTACTAGCTCCCTATACATTTTATTTTATGTATGATTGTGGGGAAATGCTGGGATAGTTGATAAAAACAAGGAGACATTACATGGTTATCTATTCCTACATTTTAGAACCCTGGTGTAGCCTGTAGAGGGGTTTCCCCGCTATAGCACCTAGTAGCAGGTTATAATCAAGAGGCACATCAACTACCTCTACTTCCACCTCTACGGACTTCCCACTTAACTAGACTAGAAAGGTAGGGATAATACTGTGAGGGTGGAAGGAATGACCGTCAAAATAAGTCAACATGTTCAATGAATTGGAAAGGGTCGGAGAACCGATAGCTTTCCAACAAACCAGGGACATAACACACATAACAACGCCTTCATCAACAACCACACATTTCATGGTATACTTTGAATACTCCACATGGATTTGGAAAGACACATGGTAAGGAAAGTGAGGCTTAACATCTGTGACATCAAACTTGATAATATTTGAGCCACTCGATTCTAGAGCTCTTAAAGTAGAGATTAAGTCATTTGTCTGTGAAGGACATGTCTGGGGTACCTCCAAAGCTGACATCGTACAAGGGATTTGACCTAGGTCCTCAACAATAGAGTATTTATGGGCGGCTCTAGCATTTGGATTATGGGTAAAGAACTTGAGTACTCATTTCAGAATATGAGGTGGTGGCTTTGGTTTCTCAATCTATAAGGTCATCTCCAGAGGAGGAGAAAATTCTAGACCAGGATTAGTTTGTTTAGAACTATAGTTTTGAGATCGAGTGGATACATCGATTTTCTCATCGACCATCTTGATACATAAAAGGTTTCCATCTTGCGACTGTTGGTTTTGACCTCCACCAGCCGTATTTTCAGTGTTTGAGGAGCTTGAGGCTAAGTGTTGATTATGTGGGAATGGATTCGTTAGCATGGTGGGTGATTGATCTAATAGTCTCGCAACTTCTACAAGTTTGGGGCACAAATGGGTAAGGTGATCATCTTTGAAAATCTTACAGGGAAACTTGACCTTACCTTTTTCCCGTTTTCCCTCTCCATCATTACTAACCATCTTCTCATTATTGTCCTTGGGTTTATTACCATTTTTCCCACCCTTAAGGTTATTACATCCTTTCTTCTTATTCCATCCTGGTTGTTGGTTACCATTCGGTTTGGCTGACGATTGCACTCAGTGTACATTTTCCAACCAAGTGGGATTGGAAGACACATATGAGGCTGGTCCTCCTGTAGACTGGCTTAAAGACAACTCTTTCAATTGATTAGTCACCGAGTCTACAAACTTTACATTGGTGGAACCTACGATGCCATCGGCATGAGGTCCGACATTTTTCCTAGGGTCGTAAGTAGACCACGGTGCGTCATGAAGAAGCTGGTATAACATCCCAGACTGAGCATATATCAAATCTAACTATTGGGCACTAAAGATAGCTTCTTCCTCAGTGGTAACCCTGAAAGTAGCAATTTCCTTTGAGATAGGAGCGTGCAAAGACTTAAGAAACCATTATAAAATAAATTTCAAGGGTATAGGGGTCTTAATCAACCTCTTCCATCTACACTACTCCTGGATATGTTCTAAAATATGAGTGGAGGTATCTTGGTGTAAAGTAGACAACAATTCTAGGCAAACATCATAACGAATGGGAAACTTGAAGTGGTTAAGAAACACCATCACCAACTAACTAAAAGTCCCATATGCCCCCCTAAGTAGCTCAATATACCATTTCGCAACAACTCCGATAAGTGTGCGTTGAAATAATCTCAAACGAATATGATCGCCAATAAGGGAGTTTGATGACCACCAAAGGTGAAAGGTAGTGACGTGATCACAGGATCCTCTCCATTCTTACCCTCGAACTTTGGGATGTCTGAAGGAAGTTTGGTGGGGACCGAGGGCCATGTAGGATCATGACTCATAGGGTCATTCATTAACTTAGCCAAATATGGCACATTAAACGTGGCCATAAAAGGGAGACGTGGTTGTGACATCTAGCCCCAACCTCTCGGTAAAGATTGCACTTGTGTATTTGGAGGCCATCCATGGTTTTGGTAAACACCATGGCCCTATCCAACATTATAAGGCCCTCCTCTGGGTTGATTCATATAAGAGTCATTGGGCAACATTCCAGCTAGAATGTTCTGTTGAGGGTTATAGAAATTTCCCCTAGCCGGATTAGATCTAGGTTGGGGATTGCCCAAATTGTGAAAATGACCTACCCCAGGTTGGAAAATGGAGGATAGAGGTGGATTCATCATGCCAAATGTATTGGTTGGAATCTGTACCGAGGAGGTAGGATTGTAGGAAGGAACTTGAGTAGAATCTTGTCCACCATGTTAACTATTCCACCCAGAAGTAGGAGGATTGGACCCAGGGTTAAAAGAAGGGATACCTCCCATATTAGGAGTCATTTGAGGGATTTTAGATCCACCAAATGAAAAAGGAGTGTAGGGAGGTGTTCTTCCCCCAAGTCCAATGCTAGCATTAGGGCCAACAACTGGGATGGAGTTCAAAAACTATGAAGTGAAGTTAGGCATACCATAAGAAAATGGACTAGAATCCATAGGGTTGGACTGAACATTGTATCCCAGTGAGTGGCCAAGAGACCCAAAGGGGTTCGAGATGGTAGATTGAGAATTAACTATAGGCTGGGCCATAGTATTGATAGGTACCTTTGACACTACTACCATAGAGGTTACAGGAGACGAAGGTGTGTCGTTAACTATAGTGGGTATGGGAGTCGAAGGGATCCCAAAATTCTGAAGACCAGATTCAGTACTCATCCTTGTAGAATCACAAGTCTGAATGGTGGACGTGTGTGTACCACGTATAATAAATCTACACCTTTTAGAAGGAAAGGAAATGAAATCCAGTGGTAACTGTAACAAGAGACGAGACTGGCGGGGAGGCTATTCCAACTCCATGTTGACTTAAGACTCTAAAGATAAAAAATATATCCTAAGGACAACTAGTAAGCAAAGAGTACACCAAAAGTCAAAATATCAATATGCATGCAAACGGGGTAAAGTGGATGAGTGGCCTCTCTCCCTAAAGAAGGTATGTCTCTCCTAAGAGGAGCCTGAGACTCCCTGCTAAAGATCAGAGGTAAGATAATCAGTTATAAGGGGCCTCATGGCCTTAACAACCAGTCAGTTAGATCCCCCCAGAGAGGTAATCCTCCATAAAGGATGTGTGTTGTCTGACCCTTATCTGACCCAGGGTACCTACAAAATAACCCCTGCAAGTAACCTATGAGACACCTAAGTCAATAAAATATTAAACCACTATATAATCAATGCACAAGCAAGTAGTCGTAAGTTAGGTCCACCATATGGGCAGGGCAAAAAATCCTGAAACCTTGAAAGAACCGCCTCTCACGGAGGTAAAGGCACTAACAATATCCCCAGATACGAATATATCCCCAAAAATATCTTTGATGCTAGGAAGGTATCGGGGGGATATCCCTTCAAACAACTTCGCACGACCTTGTGATTAACTCCAGTGTGAGCGGAGCCTACTAATCTTACCAATTATACAATGGATTTCCCCACTCGCTGACTCAGACACATATGTTGATTCAATTGACTTGGAGAAGTTTACTCACAAAATACTATTCCAAGGCATTAAATCCTAGGCTAGTTTGTGCACCCTAGAAAATAAAATTGTTACTAATAAATTTTAAATTATAGCGTTGATTCTATGACCTTGATTACTCAAAAAGGTATGTTGATGAAACTCATGGTGTTATGACTCTACAAGAAAGTAAATATGAAAATAATGCAAAGTCCTAACTTTAACTTTTAATGTATGATATGATCCTAAAAGAGATGCAATTTTTGAATTCAAATCTGCAATTCAGAAGTAAAAATGCAATCTTTCACTGTATGCACTAAGCTAATGATAAAAACACAAAAGAAAAAAATGTCAAGCAATGCAAAGTGCCTATCTTTTTTGTATTTTCAATATATCGAAACTGAAAATGCATGGACTAAAAAATAACTTTATATGTAGCACTATTGTGTATAAAAGAGAGATAACTCAAGAAGGATATCAAGCAATGAAACACCCAACCCAATGTACAAGGAAAATAAAATGAAAAGATGAAGTGAAAAACTTCGCCCAAAAATTCAACCAAAAGAGGGTTTCCTATCATCCCACAGGAACTCAACATGCACTACAGAGACCTAAGAAGGCTCAGCAAGCATCAAATCCCACCCAACAAACACCAAACCAAGAAAAAAGGCAAGGAAAAGAGGTGTATACATCTGTTTAGGAAAACATAGCATATATATCTAGCTTGTAGTGAGACAAACTATGTGTATACGTGACTGTCAAGGAAAAAAGCGGGTATATGATTTGAAACAAGGCCAGGCAAGGGAGAAAAGGATGAATACTCAGACCTAGAGTGAATAGGAGTTGTCAAGCAATGTTACGACAAGAAACATAATAGAAACAAGAGGAATCTAAGGAGAAGAGTACTTCAAACCCTAAGAAAAAAGATTCATCCCCAGTATGGTCACCAATTCTGTTATGAGGAAAATCTCTCTATGGATAGGGTGAACCACAACAGACAGGTATGACTATAGAAATCGACTCAATTCCAGCATATGATATATAAACTAATGTGCTATAGGGATAAGAAAGAGGCCTACCTCGTCCAAACATTTGATGATGTACACCATTGAGCACTTCGAGCCAAAGCTTTATACCTGCAACAAGTTCTCAACAAACAAATAGAGAAAGCATATAGTGATAATATAAAAGGTTAGCACATTAGATATAATAATCCATTAATATACAAAACAAACATGCCCATGGATAATAATTCATATATTTCCACGATATCAATTGGATGGGAAAGGAGAATTTCTATTAATAAATGATCAACAGAAGTGAAAATATTACAGACTTTTGTGTTGGCATGGTTAAGAACCAAGAAACCAAGTTCCTTCCAACTGGGCCTCCACCACTTCAATCCTCCACCAAAGGCAAACTCATATAAGGGATACAAAGAGGTTCTCCATCAATAAGGGAAGAGCTTGGGGGTTGAACAATGTGTTCGATCCCCAGTATTGTAGCAATTTTTATGGCAAAGAACCCAACTTATCATTCAAAGACAATGCATATTGATATTCAATATCACTTTGTGAGAGACATGGTTGAAGAAAAGAAAGTATTTTTGATGAAGGTGGACACTTTGAATAATGTTGCAGATTCATTAACAAAATCTGTGAGCACTGAGAAGTTCTCTTGGTGTAGAGGATCCATGGGAATTGTTTCCTTGGATTGTTGACTATGNTTCATTGTGCCAGACGCTCATGGGGGTTTGAGGAATTTTTTTCATCGATAAACATGTCATATTTTTACCTTGCTTTTCGTGTTGCCTCGATTTTCATGTCCATTGTTGGGAGGTTTTTTGGCACATGGTATTTTTCCAATGGTTTTCTATTTCCAATTAATGAATCAAGGATTTTCACTAATCTAGGTCATTACATTAGGGTTTTGGATGTTGTTGGATCCTATATGTATATTCTATTGGAAACAATGTATCACGATGAATGAATACAAAATATGTTGGTTTTCTTGGTTTTGGTTTCCATGGGAAAAATCTATATGTAATGCTTTTATTTTCCATTGTATCTTTTATGTTCTTTTATTGAAAATTTGTTTGCAGTAAATATTGTACACATGTATCTTTTCTATTCTTTTACTGAAAATTTGTTTGCAATACATATTTAATAAGGTTAAAATCTACACCAAGTGTTACACAAGATTGGAATCTTTGATATTGGGGAAGCTCTTGTCACTAAATCAATACATAAATTTATATCCGTCCTTGGTGGAAATCCCAATATTTCTTTAAATACATACTTGAACTCTTGCAATATTGGAAAATATTTAAGGCTTGGCTCTTTAGACTTTTCAAGCTCCTCCACATGAGATGCATACAGTTGACATCATTTCCTTAAACATATCTTCAGTTACAAGGTTAAAAATCCCTGATTTATATGGGTCTTGGAATTCCTTTCATAGTGGTCTTTTTCTCCTCTTCATCAAAACATGTAAATGTCTTATTCTGGCAATCCAGGACAACATGATGCTTGTCCACCCAATCCATTGTAATTAGGATATGATAGGATCCTAAGGGTATGATATTTCGGTCAAACTAGGAGTACACTCCATTCAAATTTATTGGATAATCTCTTACAATCTCATTGATCCTTCTTTTGGTTCTAGTGGCCAGTTGAACCAACCATGATATTTCAAGTTTATTTTTATTCAAATAAAATCTTTCCACTATTTTAGGCTCAATGTTACTATGGATTTCTCCTTAATCAATTCAAATATAAATCAGTTGATTTGTGATCTTACCTTCCACCTCAATCATATGTGACTAATGTTTTTCTTATTGATTTTCCAAGGATGCATAGATCCTTGGAAAACTTCTGCCCATATCTTCCATTGTAGTAACCTATTGGATGTTTTGTAGTGTTGTTTTACCCTCTCTGTGGGGGAAATCCTTCTACATGAGATCTACTTTGCATCCACAACATTTTATAGGTGGTATTTCCATTTTCCCTAAGGAGTCTTCCTTCTCAGATTCATTCTTATGATGATCTTGCTTATTTGTGAAATGAATGTTCCTACTGGAAGGAGGTTTGAATCCCTTCCTTCTCTAAGCATATTTCTCCTTCTTCTTGTCATTTCAAGACTTTTGAAAAGACTCTCTACTTGTGTCTTGATCATATAGGAACTTGTCCCTTCTAATGGCCTCTGTCAAGGTTTTTGGTTCATCATACCTAATTTTATCTTTATAGAAAGAACACATTCCACTCAGAAACATCTGTATATTTACCTTCTCATCCTTCATAAACCCCACATACTTCAACAATCCCAAGAACTTATTTTTATATTTTTCCATGGTCATCCTCCCCAACCTCGGTTCAAAGAAATATTACATGTTCCTGTCATAATATGTTAATCCCTAAATCATGGCACATTACGCCTTAATTGGGGCATATTACATTAGTATTTCTATTTTATTTATGTCGTCTTGGGTCCATTGGTTGTAATTGTGCCTCCTAATCTCCTATATATACCAAGGAGACCTTTTCATTTGGAATCATCTTGTATTTGTGAATTCATATGATGTATAGGGAGGTTTCCTCCTTGAAGAGGCTTATATAGGAACTTGTCCCTTCTAATGGCCTCTGTCAAGGTTTTTGGTTCATCATACCTAATTTTATCCTTATAGAAAGAACACATTCCACTCAGAAACATCTGTATATTTACCTTCTCATCCTTCATAAACCCCACATACTTCAACAATCCCAAGAACTTATTTTTATATTTTCCCATGGTCATCCTCCCCAACCTCGGTTCAAAGAAATATTACATGTTCCTGTCATAATATGTTAATCCCTAAATCATGGCACATTACGCCTTAATTGGGGCATATTACATTAGTATTTCTATTTTATTTATGTCGTCTTGGGTCCATTGGTTGTAATTGTGCCTCCTAATCTCCTATATATACCAAGGAGACCTTTTCATTTGGAATCATCTTGTATTTGTGAATTCATATGATGTATAGGGAGGTTTCCTCCTTGAAGAGGCTTATTATCTGAATTTATCTCTTTTTCAAGGCGTTGAGTACTTATTTTGAGGTTTTTATACTATTTTGATATTTGGTTCTTAACATTTGGTATTAAAACTAGACAATCCTTGGGACTGGCTTCTTCAAAAAAGGTCTTCTTGTAATTTTTTCCACAACTTTTTTTCTGGAAGGTTTGGGTATATGGAATTTCTATGGTGTAGAGGAGTGTTGGCACAGGGGTAGACCTAGGGTTCAACACTACAACAATGCACCAACAAAACCCTAACTATCGGCCCTTTCGGCAACACCTGTAGAGCAGATGAAGTCTCACCCAAGGTAGAGGCAGGGGTAGTTGCAGGAATCCAGTGTCTGTAACCTTAGCTGGGACACCGATATGTGATTATGACACCTTAACAAAGCACTTAGCGATTACAATTCATTAATATTCAGCCTTAGTTTACAGTGTAGTTAGACACTAACAACATATCATCACAGTATTCACATAGATCCCATAAAATTAAAAACTAAGCACAACAACATGGGTCAGATCTAACATTCATTCACATTATTCAGTACTAATCTAGCATATCAAATACATCTAACATACATCAGTGCACTAAGCATTCAATCACATACACAAGAGAACAATCATAAAGCACATAGCAACCAAAACGTAGGATATACATGGTTCACCCCCACCCTGGGGCTATGCCCACCAACTCTTCTTCTTTATTTATTTATGTCAATATTCTACATGCACAGAGCCATGATATCTTACTCCATAGAGGACAAGATATCTGTGCACCTTGCTAGATCCTCCTTCCCTGTAATACAACACAAATCCTTCCACAGTCTCTTACAATCACTTGCACTTAGCTCCCCAACTCTCACATAGGATGCACAAAGCAATTACAATTACCACTTGCACTTAGCATCATATACTTGTCCTTCTTTGATCACATAGATTGATATCTAGCACTTAGCACCTTCTAGTAGCCTCTTCTTACATCACTTAGATATCTTATTTATACATTACAAAATGGGCCTAAACATGGGTAAACTCGTGGGCTGACATCCCATACCCATTACATAATCTCAAAACCCAAAAATACCTAAAAGGGGGCCAAGATCCCGCGATCTTTTCTTCAACTTGCGCTCCATCTTCGACAGCCTGTCGAAGTCCCAAAGTAGGTCAAACATGACCAAGGATCCTCAAAACTTGGTCAAGGTCCAACAGGACCCCAACACTCACCTGTGACTCATCCCAAGTCACTTTGGTCTGGGTAGTTGTGCTTCAAAACCCTCTAGCTACTTCGACCTGTTGCTGCACCAGGGCCTCCTGCTCGACGAACTCTTGGATGACTGCTTTGTTGACAGGTCCCTCTAAACATTTTTTGACTACAGTGACTACTTGTTCCAACTCTATGCCTCGGCCTTCAATCTCCTCAAATAGTTGGAAAGATTTATCCTGGACTGGTTGGAGCCTTTGAGTCACTTCCAT
>JASDQU010438755.1:34178-45409 GCA_032191745.1 Picea mariana | reverse complement strand
AAGCATTCCGTGGTTTTCTCCCGATTTGGGTTTCCACGTAAAACACTGGTGTACTGTGTATGTGTATGATTGTTCATTTGTTCATTTCTTATTTACTCTGCATTTATTGGATAATAATTCTTCATTGATATAACACTTGGATTATATGGTTAAATTTCTCTATTACTGATTCACCCCCCCTCTCAGTAATCCAACACATATTAAAAGGAAAATATTTAAGGAGGGAGACCTAGTTCTTCTCTATGACAACAAATTTTTGCAAGACCTTGGTAAGTTTAGAATGCATTGGCTAGGGCCATATGAAGTAAATAATGTCACAAATGGGGGATCTATCTAGCTAAAGGAATTGGGAGGAACATAACTAAAAGACATGATCAATGATAGTCGACTGAAACTGTACATGAACAATGAACCTGCTAACTCTTAAAAGTTACAACGCAGTAAGAAATTCATGTATATAGTGTACTATAGTAGATATTAGGAAAGAATACCGATACAAAGAAATAAAATGGGGAAAAAGAAGAAAAAAGGAATGCAAAAATAGAAAAAGAAGAAAAACACAAAAAGAGGCAGAAGTTGACTAAAGAACAAGAAATTGGGAAAAAAGTCATGCGCAACAATTACTGCGACAAGATAGAAAGACAATACTCAAGAAAAATTGAACTCGGCACAAATACACGAAAAAAGTGAAAAACAATTACGACTGGGTCTATAAAGTGTGGAAATCACATGTTAGTTCGACACTTAGTGACCTTTTAGCGCAAAGCAAGATACAAGTGCGTGCCCTATCTAGAACTATGTGAAGAAGAAAGAGAGTGTCTGAATTGGATAAAAGATGACACCACCAAATTTTGATGCTCTAGGCCAGTACATATGGGTTACTCGACAGGGCCAAAGGCAGAAGGAAAGGATGAGGGAGCCCAAGAACATTGTCAAGCTTGAATATGTCAATCCTTCAGACACATAGTCAATCAACCCCACATGGGTTGAGGAGGAAACATCAACAGTGGTGCAAGGGTTTAGCGGTACCCAAAATGGTATTCTGAACCCTAATCCTGAAACACCCACTAAAACCTAATGAAACACTAGTTCAACAATAATTCCACAACAAATAAGAGGTGTTCATCGAGGACATCATGAACCGGCCAGACTCTAAGAGGGCAGAAGATGATGTAGAAACAACAGAGGCATGTCCATTTGTTATCAGGAAGAGAAAAAGGTGTAAGGAACCACTGATATTACACTTCCATACCTCTTAGACACAATGGTCATTGTGGATGACACACTCAAAAAAGTACCTAAACTAAAGTACTCGACCCATGATTTGCGTGATGTGACCAAATTCCCATATTTGGCCGAAGAAACCTACTTAACAAGCAGAGGGGAAATTGGACCTTGAGGAAAACATATAATGGATCCTGCGTAGTGGATAATGAGGCTGTACAACTCTGGCATAATGAACCTCATAGATATACTGCACTTAGGGAATGGAAAAAACATTGGGCTCTATGTAAAATAATTATTATCCTAGGTACATGGCGGAATCCTTTGGATGGATAAGTTGGTACAAATGGATGTGGTGTTGATCGCCAATATTACAATATTTCTTACAGTTGGCACACATCTAGAAGAGTACTTGGACAAAAAGGTGTGCGAGAAGGAAATCATTGGGCTGGTAAAAGAACAATTTGGCACCAACAAGGAAATAGGGGTATTGTGCTCAAATACATTAATGACAATGCAACAAGGTTCGTCGGCAAGCTTATGTCTTGCAAGTTGTTGTGGAAATGTGGGAAAGAAGAAGCTCCAGCAGGGGTCATCACAGTATCTGTGCAATGCGTGAAAGGAGTGATGTTCAGTTGGGCATCGTACCTCATGAGCCATTTTTTGGTTGATTGTAGAGATGCATAGGATAATGGCATTGAGTTCCATTATTCTTGTCTCATCATTCTTATAACCTTGGCAGAGTGGAAGGAGCCAAAGTTTTCAACATTCCTGGATAAGAAAGGAAAGTTCTATGAAACTAGATATGAGCCCCTCTGGAAGGCCAAGGATAATAAAAATCAATAGGAAAATAACACAATATTTGTGATGTTTCTTGAAGAAATACAATGACGCACAACCAATGTGTGGCACATTCCTTGTTGGTTGTGAAGCCTGATTATCTTCCTGATTCAGAGGTGTTTGTTTTCAGTTGTGTTTATACCCCATGAAGAATTTACACCCCAAAATAATGTACACTCTTCCACACAAGGGAGTGCAGAGGGGGGTTACCCCCTCTGCGAGGTCTAGGGGAAAGAGAGCCCCCGAAGGAAAATTTTCCTTGTAAATGTATATTGCAATTTCATTGTAAATATGGACCATTCATTATAAGGTCGTGGATGTAACGGTAGAAACTATGTTAGGGTTTTTTACTCTATAAGGAAGCCCTCTTTTATGAGGGAAATGTGTTGTGGCTATGGGCCATGGAGAATATTATATTCTGAGATAGGCTATTGTGTGAGAGAGAAGAGGAAGTTACAATGGGTTTGTTGTAGATTGTATCCTTTCATTTGATGGATAAAGATAAAGGAAGGACCAGGAAATTTCTCTAGTGGAGATATCCCACACTAGGTGAACCACATATATCTTTGTCTCTATTGTATTGTGTATCTTCTGTGTTTTATTTCCACCTTTTTTTTATTTTATTGCTCTGCGATAGTGTTTTTTTTACATTCCTATGGAGGCAATCTAGGAAACTGAAGGGATAACTAGGTTCAAGGAATCCAGGAATCACACATGGATCCAGGTTGTAAGGGATCCAAAGAAGGCATGGCTAGAGATGCAATATTGTGTCACAAAGGAGTAAATTGACTAGAAAATCAGAGACTAGCCAACGTAGTGGAAGATGCCAGTAGAAAAAATAGCAACAAAACCAACCACGAGACAATCCACCAAGCCTAAGGAAAATTTTGAAGTAGGTTACTCAGCAAAAACAAACAACCCAGTTGATAACACTAGAAAGGTTGCAGTGTGGAATCAACCATCGAGAAGCAGCGCAGTGCCCAAAAGAACAAGGAGGACATCAACAGTGACCAAGAAATACAACCAATTCGATTCCATAAAGGGGGACACATCACAAGCTGGTGAAGAAAGGGTACAGGTTACAATGAGTGGGTCACATATCTCGTAGAAAAAAAGGAAGTCAACGCAGGTAGAAGAGACACACAAAAAGAGGAAGTATACCATGGAAGACCAAATCATCACCCTGATAGAGGTTGATGTTGAATTCATCGCAGAAAAGGTCCAAGACAAGGGGGAAGAAGTGGTTTCTTTTGTAGAGGCACAAAGAGAAGATATCATTTCCAAACTCATAGAAGTCCATGAAACTCTACAACAATTACAGATTCAAGCAGTACAATAGGCCACAATGCAATGACATGAAAAGACACAATGACCCCCTGTGCAGAAAGAATGAGAGGGGACAATTCATTTGGTAGTGCAAGGCAGGGATACATTCACAGTCACTCACCAAATAATCATAATGGATCAATATACTACACAAACACCCATGGGGTAAATTGATAAATTTTAAGTAGTCATGGCACAGATACCCACGAAGAAATTATACGGACTCCAGGCCAGTATAATGTAACATGTACAATCCATAGCCCACATGGATGTGACTGACTTGGAGGTGGGCAGGGGAGTTGCTGAAATTTTACAAATCACCTATGACCAACTGACCTCGAAGAAAGAGGAGGAGAAAGAATGTGTTGATAAGATAGAGCATGGGCTAACATCGATATATGAGCACATCCCGAACAACGCACAAACACTAGAGAGGAGTGTAGAAAAAAAGATAAAAGTTATTTCACATATGATCAAGGGATATAGGTAGTAAATCGAGGAGCTAAAAGAAAATCTTAATACTCTGACTCCTCTTGAGGTTTGAGGACAGAGAGGACAACAATCTGCACTCCAAATAGTGGAGATGGAAAAGGAAGCAAGTGAAGTCACAAAGTTGTTCGACAAAGCTGCGTAGATTTGGAACATTTTATAAGAGGATGAAAAGGTACAATAGTTGGACCAACAAGAGGAGAAAATCATTGTTTCCATACAGGAGTTAAGGTAATGGTAGAAAACACTGAGTATTATGGAGCACTTGAAGGGCACCCAGGAAATGAAGACTCTGCAGACAAAGTTAAAGAAAGCACAGATGATTGTGCAACTAGAGAAAGAGAAGATGAGCATGGAACAGGAACATTCAGAGGGTGTAGCATTACTATAGGAAGAGATAACAACGCAAATAATTGAGCTGCTAATAGACAAAGTTGCACAGATGAGGGAAAAAGGAAAGGAAATAGCAGAGAAGTTCCACAATTTATAAAAGGATGTACAGGGAGTGCGCACTACCTAAGTGGATAAAATTGAGCCACATGTTAGTGTTGGGGGCCTGTTGGGCGCAGGCCCATTTTGAGAAGGAAGTCTATTTTGGGTGCAGGCCTATTTGTGGAGAAATATTTGTTTTCAGAAAGACCTATTTTTAGAAAGGAAGACCTAATTTTGGAATGAACGCAACAAGTGGCAAGAAAGAAACATGCAGAAAAAGAAGGAAAAGTAGCATGCATGAGGAAAAGAAAAATGGCACGTAGGAAGAAAGCCTAACCATGATATTTTTAGGGTTTTTGACAAGATTGTAATGGATATAAGCCTATAAAGTAGCATAAATAAGGACCTAGGAGGTCTAGGTAAAGAAGGGAGAGAGAGGAAATAGAGATGTCAGTTGAGGATAGAGAGAGTTGATTATTATGAGTTTGTGGGTTGTTGATGATTGTAATAAGTCTTGTAGAAGAATCAAGTAAAGTAATTTTGGAGGGTTAGGTCATAGGCTGAGGATCTTGGTGTGATATAGTCATCCTCACAGAGGGTTCTTACCCTCAATCTTGATTGTATTACTGAAGATGTAATGCACACAATGCAAGATTTTGAAGTAGAAGAAATAAAAGAGAAGAGAAACAAGATCTTTGTGGATGTAGCCCTAGGAGGGGGTGAACCACGGTAAACCTTGTGTGTTGTGTGATTTTTAATGAATTCTTTACTTTATGTTGATCATTAGCTTAAGAATGAATGGTTAAAGTAGCTTTATCAGCATGCATGCATATGTTTAAAGACAAATAAATCATAGAAGTACTTGAATGATTAACAAGGATAATGCATAAGGAAGAAAGAACCCAATCCCAATACCCACTCATTCCTAGACTGAAAACACCTGAGTATTGCAGCCCCTCATAAAAGCCATCTCAGGTGAGACTACATTGTGCACTCTGTGCAGAATGTTTCCTTCTAGATTACCGAGAGGGATGATATTTTTTGAGGGTTTTGTTGGAAACTTGTTTGAGAGAAAAACCTGGGTCAACCCAAGAAGAAGTTAAATAAACCAACATTCCATTTTATTGGAATGAGTTAGCACATCGTTCTTTTGATACATCAAAGAGATCTCTAGTTTCGAATCCCTTGCTTATCCCCCCAGATTGTAATAGATATTTTCTATTGTATCTTGTGGAGACTAAGTCTTTGATTGGCATGGTCTTACTTTAGGATGATGATAAGCTCCAAGAGCATACCATCTATTATTTGAGTTGCAACTTGGTAGGCCCTAAACTAAATTATTCGCACATTGATAAATTGTCCTTAGAGACATTTCATGTTGTTAAATGTCTTTGACATTATATTTTATTGCGTAAGATTTCTTTCATCACCGACGTTAACACTTTTCAATATGTTTTGACACGGAAAATAATTGGTAGGAAGTACAACAAATGGATTGTTTCTCCTCAGTAGTTTAATTTGGATTTTTCTTCTACCAAATCCAAGAAGTCTTTAGTCTTCGTCGAACTTATGTTGGAGTTCCCAGTAGAGAATGAAGATAAAAAAATTATTGACTCACTTCTAGATGAACATATATTCCTTATATTTTCGTTCGATCCTTGGTATGAAGATATTATTATATATCTCTAGACTTTGAAGTTTCCTCTGAATTTCCTGTGATATGAGCGATGAAGGACTCACCACCTAGCAAAGAACTATCTCATTATAGCTAACACTTTGTATCGACGAGGGGTGGACTCAATTCTTCACCATTTCCTAACTCATGATGAAGTGGAGTTGATTTTGAATGATTTTCATAGTGCAGCATAGAAGGAATAGAAGGAACCACTCCTATCCATATCAGTGTCAGTTATGATAAGTATGTTCATCCATAAATCTTTGTGCATATAGGACCAACTCGCCTCATACATATCACTTTCCATAAGTTAATCCCTAAAGTACCATCTCATAATTTCCCTTAAACCATGTTCCCCCACGTGTTGCACAACTATTATTTTCAGCGGTTTTTTGGTTATCTCTATTGGTCTGCAAAACCAAACATTTTGAATTCTAAATATGTTGGGAACATATTTCCCTGTGGAGTCGCCAGTTTGTTGACACCCAAAAGTGCAACATGGAATCCCTTCCTGCAAATGGGTTGCAATACCTTACTAATATATATTTGATAATATACTAAATAGGTGGGACCCCTTTATGTGAATGATGATGAAAGACACTTTATTTGATTTATGCTCAGGACTATCTTGTGAAATTGATTCTACAATTTGGGAATAAACCCATAAATTTGAAACAACTTTCCATGTGAAATGGACTAATGATGGGTGTGTTGGCAATTTAATTTAAAAAAAGAAATATAAAGGGGAAAATGTTTTTTTTAATAAACATCTTGGTTTATTCTTGCTACACATATTTTGACTTGTTGTTCAAACCTCAAGAACGAGCCACATATAGTTATGGTGTATTGCACTTATGGTATACTCATTATTATTGTGCACAGTGAATAACTTTTATAATATGGAAATCCTTCACTACCGAGGAATGTGGGACATAACATTTTTTGGTGCTAATTTTTGAGTGTACATTAAGATTTATGAGTTTAATTTTATTTTTGGATTTAAATTTAATGTGGCAATCATAGTGGACTATTTGTCGGAAGTATTGGGTACACTCGTACTTGTCTCTAGTTGATGGAAATTAATGTGAGAAACTTTGTGCAATTATTGCACGTCGCTCTAACCACACCTCGAGGTCGCCACCCTCAATTGGTTCAAATTTGTGTTGGTTTTCTTTGGCTGGTGTTGTCTCTGTCTTGCTCAGACTTGGGAAGAATAATGGTTTTCTGACATTCTCCTTACATGTATGTTGGCTCTTACCTCTCCATTCATGAACTGTAGCTCTGCTTCGAATAAAATCATGATGTTGGCTCTTAGATTTTCTTACATACTTTGTTTTCTTTCCAAAGTTTATAATGGGTGCATGTGGGTATCACCACTATGCAAATTACATTTTAATGGAGGTCCCTCCATGTTGGCATTTAAAWGTCTCAAGCTGAGAATAATGTTCAAAATTCCTTTCTGTTTGAATTATGTGATTTAGTTGCGCCTAGAATGAATGTCTCTATGTTGCTATGGTTTTTGGAAAATGGTTAAGGAAAGTACTTTYAGATTCACTCCTCTCTTGTGATTCAAATTCAAGGGTTTTTCTCTATGAAACAACAGAATAGTTGGTTTTTTTTCTTGCATAATTACATACCCTTTACCTAGTCTTTGGAAGACTTGCACCTCCTTCAAATTATCTTTCCACTATTTTTGAATGTATGTGAGAGATGTGTATTTGACTTGCGACCACTAGGCGAGGTCTGTGGAAGGTATGTTTTGGAAATAAATGCTTAAATGGTTTTTACAAACCCCTTATGAATGTATCACCTTTACATTTTTCCAGACCTCAGTTATTTTATATTATATATGGATATTGGTATATTCGAACTCTGGTCTTGATGTATGTTATAGTGTTGATAGTGGGAAATATTGGTTGTATGCATTACGTCCTAGTTCATTTGTTATTTATCTATCATGGTTTGGTTGAATTTGAAGTTATATGATGATTATATCAAATGATGAGCACCCGTTTCACATGGGGTTTCGAACCCAATCTGTTTATGCAACAAGTATTTAGGTTGTGATACAAGATTTGAATAATGAAAGGATTTATGTTTTTGTCTTAGCCTCCCATGCACACTTGTTATAGTCTAGTTTTAATTGCTTCAAATGACTCTCTTAACAGTCTCTTATAAAATCTTTGCTAATTGAAAAGTAAATTGTGAAGTTCGACAGTCCTGGAACATTCCTGGATTTTTTATTTGGGTAATATAAAGTGTTTGTGTCTCATATTTGAATTATTAAACAGAGAAAAGTTTTTTAAAATGATGGTGATGATGATTTTCAATAAATATTATTGCATATAATAGAACAATAATCGTCTTTTTCACTTCCATTATCTCACTTTTCTCTCATTATATGCCCACCTCCTTCCCAAATACATTTAAACATCCCCTATTCTATTATAATGAATTTCATTTTTTTAAAGAAAAGAGAAAATATTRATAACAAAAGAAAGAGACTAGATGATGACTGYTRTTGGAAGTTTGGATATGGATACATTTTTTGTTACTTATGCATTTGCTTGAACAATATTTATTGGTTGTTTCCCATCCATTCTATCATTTTATGCTCATTACAAAGCCCCCCATATTCCCAATATCCATATCACTCCCTGTCAAATGGATATTGATTGTTCAGTTTAAAAGTATTGATGGATGGATTGCATGTGCTTCTGGTGTGAATGATAGAGCCAACCTTTTGATTTTATTTAGGTAGAGTATTGATTCATGGATTGTTAAGAGTTTTTCATAACATGTTTGGAATATTTCTTCAGGATTAGTTTCTTTTGTAGAGGTATCAATGGAAGATGTGTTAATAGAGGTGCTAATAGAGGTAGAGGAAATAATTGGCAGAGAGGCSGTAGAAAGCCATGATTTTTGAAACATTTTGGCGTTGATCTGTAAGAGTTGAATCAAATTTTCCAAGATGGTTTTTTTTAATCTAGTTGGCCAAGGAATTATGCAACCCATACTTGAGAGGACTCCTTACTAGTTGTGTCAGAATGTATCTGGTATCCACATTCTGCCTCATGTGTCTATGCAACCAGAACCACCTTCCAATGATGGTTGGCAATAGATTTTTCATCAACCTGTATCTCATCACCATGGTTGGCCCACTGTGCCTTTGCCATTACCCCCTCCTCCACTGCCAATAAATCCAAATGCCCAAGTTGATCATGTTTTCTCTCCAGTACAGTCCTCCCATGCAAGTAAAAGAATGAAAACTGATGTTCCCAAGCCAGAGCTAGATAAAAGAAAGGAGTGGAAAATCCCTCTAAGTCATCCAAAGATTCTTCTTAATATGTGCCCTCTCATCTTTGTCTCAAAGATGATTGTTCACATGTCATCAATGCAATTCACCCACAAGGTTCCCATCAATTGAAAGCTATTACACAAGATAAATTAGAAATGGGATCAAAAGAGGGAAGCACTGAAAAGAGGGAAAATGCCTCCCATAGAAAATATGGTTTTTAATGTTTATTAATGTTATTCTCTATTGAGGATGTTGTTTTTATTTTGACAATGTTTTGGACAACAAATACATATTTAGACAGTGTTTTGGACAACATGGATATAACGTTATTTTTGGATACAGTCATGTTCTATTTTGTTGCTATTAAAATATTCTATCATTAATATAAAGATGAGAGTTACAAGGTAGATGTTTGAAGCAAATGGTTGGGGTGTTATACTTCATGTTTTGATTATTATTAAAGAAATAAAAAATGGGAGTCACAAGGGGTCCCACCTATTTATTTATTATTTAATTAGACCCTTACCTATATATATTATTATTTATTTGTCTCAACTATTTAGTTAAGCTATTAATGTTACCAAAAGAAAGGTATTTAAACTACCATAACTTATTGAGAAAAGATAAAATATAAATCAAATGAAGAGACAAGGGAAATAGATAATAGAGGGATAACTTCTTCTATAAGTTTTGCTCTATACTTGTGAGATACTTTCATTTTTCATTCATTCTAAGTTTACTAGAAGGATTAACCATCTTGATGACAACAGGGTCTTATTGAAGGTAGCATGATTCAAAACTGAATCATATATTTCATCAGCTTTTCTTTAAAGGTGTATGATTTATCTTTGGAGATCTATGTGTTCTTGTCTGTTTATGAATTAAATTTCATGACTGATAAATAATATTTTGTAGAGTCAAGTGACAACATTTTGTGGCAAGATGATACAGATCTTTAGCTTCAACTTTCTTTTGTTTTCAGAGTCTTTTTGTATGGTTCCCATAAGAGGCTTCTAAATTTGACTTTGGTCCTTACCCTCGTAGGGGTTTGTAAAGAGAACTAATCTTTGTATCTAAGAATGAAATCAATATAAAAACCCGATTTCAAATTTCAGTCTCACATATGTATTTTAATGGTTTGGTTCATATTTTTATTTTATCTCCATGTACATACTTATGTAATTTCTGTTTAGTTTATTTATTTTTCATAGTTACATATAATATATAAAAATCCAGCCTTGGTCCCTTGTACTTAATACCTACAAATTAAGTAATCTTTTCTTTTATTTTAAGGCTATAAACACCAGGTAACATTACCAACTATCTTTCCTTAGACCATAAAGATCTGAAAATGATTGAGTAAGTTTCCTCACACCTTTTCCTCAACAACCCTAAGGGTGCACTTACCTTGGTATAATCACCAAGAAGGAACCACACATGTACATGCACGATTCTCCCCTCAGACCACTTGTGATTAGTCAGTTAACTGATGTCTTCATGGCCATTTAAATAGGACTAGGTGGTAGTTCATTCCATAGTTTTTCGGTAGGTGTTCACATCTATCTAGATCACTACTATGACACATTAGCTCAACCATGTATATTATATCACATGTATTTTTCCATTCTCTTATTTTGGTAAATACACTTATTTATTCTCTCTCTCTCTCTCAACTTTGGAAGCTTTGTGTGAATTCTTGCTAGCTATATTCTATGTGTAGGTTTCAACCAAATTCTACAAATGTTGGGCATATTGCTTTTAGTTTAGAAATGGATCACACACCTAATAGGAAGACACTTTAAGGTGAAAACATATCATGATAGTTTGAATTACTTCTTGGAACAATGATTATCTTTAGAAGATAAAAACAAATGTGAACTACAAATATGCTAGGTTATGACTTTGACATTATATACAAAAAATGAAAACAAAATGTGGTGGAAGATG
>JASDQU010438754.1:74990-93397 GCA_032191745.1 Picea mariana | reverse complement strand
AATTCTATCTAGAAGGTAAGAAGGCAACCTAGCTTCGGAGAACCCCACTCTAGTGGCTACATGGCTCTTCACTCAAATCTTAAACGTTTTATCCTCCTCCCTCAAGCAACCTTTTAAAATATTAAAATTTATGCAAACAATCTACACTAAAAATTACTTCCTATCGTTTGCAACTCCCCGACAACGGCGTCAAAATGTTGTGCTACTTATATGTATAATATAATGCACTCATTAATTATCAATCCGGGATTCGTAATCAATAGAGTTACAAGACACCAGTAAGAAAGGTAATTCCTAATGTCACGAGTATAGAATTAAACTAGATTATGCAGGCTGGAAACAAATCAAATAGCAAACAACAATGTACTTTGGTTGTCTTTCACAGAGAGGCTATCTATTCCATTATGGCACATGCAAGTAT
The DNA here is from genome assembly GCA_032191745.1 of Picea mariana. Classification (NCBI taxonomy): domain Eukaryota; kingdom Viridiplantae; phylum Streptophyta; class Pinopsida; order Pinales; family Pinaceae; genus Picea; species Picea mariana. The sequence goes on along the minus strand of JASDQU010438754.1, from coordinate 92,976 downwards.
GAGATGGAATTGGTTTGATAGATCAACTCTGATGTCTGACCCAGAAACTAATTATGCAATCCACACTTTTTGAAAGGAATTCACACATCAATCATCATAGCATAGGTAGTTCAACAGTCAATATGTTGGTTCTGCTGTGGTTCACAATGAACTTCACTAGGTCTTCTCCAAGTAGTTTTGACTATTGTTGCCAATAGCTATGATCACTCAAGGAAACCAAACTCATGAGAAAAAAAAACAGAGCACATGTAAAAACAGAGTAACTAAAGATCTAAGCAATTATAAAATGGAAATCTTAATCTAAACTGTAATGCTATCATCAAACAGAGTTGAAACTTTAACTAATTCAATGCTTAGACTATTGAAAACAAACACTAATGCTAATCTACAAAGAGGCTGACCTTTGTTGGGCGATGGGCCCTTGCTTCTTCAACAGGTTAGCTGTTGAAGTCTACATGAAGCTTGCTTCTAATGCACACATTACTCTCTCTCACACTTCAACACATAAAATCAAAACTCTCTTTAACAACTCAACTCATTCTCAATCATAGATAATCAGAATATGAGGATAAAATGGTTTTTCATTAATCTTTACTCGGAAATGTTCTATACTATCATACGCTGCTTACACATTGATAATATGCTAACTCTCCTCTCCTTCTACCATCCTTTCCATGGCTATTTAATAGTCTACATTGTGAAACAAAAGGAGGCAAAGGGATTTGCAAATCAATCAGTTGTTTAAGTTTTATCATTCGGTTACATCTTCAACATCATCCTCATGACACAAAGTGCATGAAGATGAGGCAATTAACAAACTGTCCTTATCATAGAAAATAGATGCCCACCATTTGACTTAGGCAAGATACGGCACTTAACTTAGTGCATTGGGCTCTTCCATATGAGTATTGGATCGTAACAGGAAGATGGTACCGGCTCACGACAAGGCCCAAAAGGTGGTATCGTATCATGACAGAGCATGGCCGTTGGTACTAGATCATAATAGAGTGTGTTTGTTGGTACCAGATCACCACAGGTAAGATTTTAGGATGCGTTTGGTACCGGATCAGACAGCAGCAATCTTGGTGCGCAGGTACCGGATTACGACAAAGCTGGTATAGGAACGCTCGTCATCTAGGGGTCAAATATCATATGCCAAATCGAGCATTAGTACATGAAATATTTAATTCCTTAACTCAATAAACCACAAAATACATGAATTAACCATACTTTACCTTATGACCTTAATAATGGCAAGTGATAGCGTTCTTGTCATTCACTCAAGCTTTAGATAGGTCAAAAAAGGTATAGGTGAAGAGTAAAATAGGGTAATAAGAATGTCAATTCCAGTTCTCAACAAGGCTGATAACCTTTCAGCGTTCACAAACCCAGGACGAATAGTATTTGTTTGATCTGGATCAATGACAATCATTAATCTCTTGATTTCATATCCCGACATTTCGGGAGTCGGGAGTTCGAGTAGTTGGCTGGTGTTACACAAACCATCCCGATATCATGAAACATGAAGTCACAATGCGATCATGGCCATCGATCAAGGAGAAGGCACAAGACCATTAGATCTGGTCTTGGGGAGAGGTCCCACATCAGGTTTCGGGATTTTTTGAATGTGAAGTGTTGGGGTTGTATCACGCCAATACCCCCAAAATTTTCACTCACAAAATACATTTCTGGTTAAAGGTTGTGGTCACATTGGTTGGTCATGTGGGTAAGAGTTCGCACCTAGAGCTTGTTTGCATAGGCGTAGCTCCTAAGAAGGACCAATGATTACAAGTGTGACGATTACAACTAGGAATCGAAGAGCCATTTCGGTTCAAGGGGAGATTAAGAATGATCCTTAGACCAGGAGGTCAAGCAGAACCTGTCGAGGTAGGGGTGTTGCATCAAGATGACAAAATGTCAATGGCGACTCCACTATCTGGAATTTTTTAAGCTTGAAAAAGATACTAGTGACTCCACTGGATTTGATGAAGAAAAAAGATGTTTCTACCATTGTTTCAAGGTATGCATGTTTTGACTTTTCATGGATTTATGGTTTCTCGAATCCTTTACCCAAGGGTGAATATGTTTTAATAAATGGTCTGAAATTTAGTGGACATGATCTGTGTTTAACTTTGAAACATATCTCAAACTTTTGTAACTTTGTTGAATTTCTCAGAGTCAAGCATGAAGATGTTTTCATGAGACTTTTTTATGATTCATTCCAAGGGAAGTGTAGGAGTTGGGATGAAGGTTTTCCTGCTAGCTATATTAGAACTATTACAACCTTTTGGGTTTTCTTTTTTGAAACGTGGATGGAGGCAGAGTTTTTGGAAAAATCTCCTCCCTTTCAAGGTTTTAGAGAATGGAATGATATGCACATTGAGGATGAAGTGGAGGAAACTTTTTATTTAGTTTTGTATTCTTATTTAAAGTCATGAAAATGTAGCTTAGAGGCCAAGATTTATTTTTTGGATGAATTTTCCAAAGATATTGAGAAAGATATCAAATATTTAGAAGATAAAAAAATACCCCAAGTTTCTTCTTTTCAGAGTCTTCCTTGTGAATTTTTATTTCAGCAGAAGAAAAATGACACATGGCTACCTTTTCCCTTTGATTTTGGAAATCAACAAACAAAATTTGGGAACCATGTTTTATGTGATCCTGTAGCTAAATATATGGAAATATTTATCAGTTTAAATTCACAGCCATGTCTTCACTCTAAGAAACATAAATATCATCAGTTTCCTTTGCTATTACAGTTTCCAATTTTGACCTTGTTGAAGCACAGTCAGGAAGCCATGATAGCTGAGAAACTACTTGACTTATTGCACTGGCATTTCAATATCACTTGATCCAGTAGTTGTCTTCAGTAGAGTAAGGTAGGTAGATGTGAAAATAAGCTTTTTGTCCAAGTATCTCTTTCAGTATGTTTCAGTTTAGATTTCAAATTTTCATTTTCAATTTGGAGCAATTTATAGTTTTGGTTTTTAGTTTGAAAGTGGGTTGAGTTTTTAGTTTGATAAGGTCACAGGTCATAGTTTACAAGCTACAAGTTGGAGGTTGGGAACAACCCAATGGATCGAGCACCTGGTCTACTATTCTTTGCTACCTTACAAGGAGGATAACATCCCCATTGGAACCAAATTTTATCACCAATATTGACTCACCACCTTGTCAATCTTGATTTTCATGTTTATAGCCTCGTGCTAGTTCTCCATTTCATGGTGTGTTTTTGTTCTCAAGAAATGACATGGTTGTTTTCATTTATTCTTATCAATTCTAAAAGGAGGGTTGTACTATATTTGCATCATTTTATTTTGAGATGCTTACTTTACAAAAGTAGCAGTGACACAAAAATACCCTTCCCCAAAAGGAGAACTTTGGAACCCTCACCATTTATGGTAGTACTGGATTTATAAGTGAGAATTGTTTAATGCATGCTTTGCTCGAGAATGACTACTTATGAAATGTAACTCATTGTTTATGTCTTCAAAGGAATATAGCTCATTATGGTTGCATTCATCTCAATGATAGTAGGCTATCCAACAATATTCATTCTTTGGCACCCTCATTTTTATTAAAAAAAAGTATTGGACTGTAATCCCAATCTCTAGAGTCTAATTTCAAGCAGGGTTCACATGATTAGAAAGGAAAAAATTTGGTGATTGTTATACAATATTTGAGGTAAAAATAGGTATCCAATGAGTTTCTACCACCAGGATATGCACGGGTTTCAATAGAAATCAAGTGTGTTATGCAACTGTTGTAGGTTATAGTTACACAACATGCATGCTATGCAAATGATAGTTTAGTGGTAAACTTAAAGACCATTTTATGAGAAACTTGAGAGGATTTTGGAAAAGCACAGAGAGGTTTTTGTCAAGAATGACCTCAATAACAAAAAACTCTCTCATTTTTTAGACATGAGTCATAGTTTGAGATATTAAAATATATCTTTATGGCCCATTTTTACAGATTTTAGCATTTAATGTTTTCCTGTTTTAGTCATTATCTTTGGGTGCATATTCCAAGGAGATGGAGAAGAATTCTTGAAAAAAAAAAGATTGTTTTTTCAAGAAAAGACCCAATAACAAAAAACTCTCTTATTGTTTACATAAGTGTTATTATTTGGAATATATGAAATGATATTTGAGGCCTATTTTCCATAATTTCGCCAAGCCAGACTTGCTGATAGATTTCTAGAATCTTTGAAATTCGACTTAATGGACCTCCAACTCAGCAAGGTGGATCCAAAATTGATATGTATATTGAAGATTGGATACTCTCCTATAATATCCCATGATTTTATCTTCGGTTGAAACATTTTTAGTTGGTCAAAAATCAAACCCTATATAGTAGAATATGAGCAGATTTTTGACAAATTTTATTTCCTAAGTTGTTGTAACAACTCTCTATTTTTGGAAAAGATGAATTTCAACCTCCTTAGGTTAGAATATGATATTTATATATATATTTGAACACTTGGAATGTTCAAAGAGGGAGAGAGGTTCAACTGGCTTGAAAAAATTCCTTCCTTTGTAGCTGGAAAACTTTGTATATATTCATGAAATTTAAATACAAGAAAATAATGTTTTTTTTATGGCATATATTCGTCACAATGTACTCTTTCAGTGTGTTTTCCTCTAGTTTACTTTCATTCCACTTTTATTCTTTATTCTAAAGCATAGCTAAGAGTAAATGATCGAAATGCATCCTTGATAGATGCTCCCTTCATATAGTTAATACAGGTTTCATGTTTTAATGATTGTAGGTCCAGAATTCACCCTTTGTTAGGTGTTATGTTCATTGTAGTCAGCCTTTATGTTATTTCTTCTAAAGTTACAATTAATAATTTATCCTTATTAGATGCCGTCGTCCGTAATGGGATTTTATTATTTATGTCTTGGCATCATCCGAATGATGTTTATTGCTGAAAGATACGCTAACTTTTCCTTTGTTCCCTCAGGAATACACAGTTGTGTTAATATTCATATATATCTCAGAAGTTGACTCCATATTCCAATGGTTTATTCATCAATATTCTTCTACCAACTCTTTAAAAAGAAAACAACACATGTTATATTGCAGAATCTGACCTTTGTGTGCTTATTGATGAATCCTTTAAGCTATTACCAGTTGTTATTAGTAAAATTTTGTTTGAAACATTGCACGCAAATGGTTATAGAAATACAACAATGCCAAACAACTATTAGTTCACCTGTAGCACCAAAATGCATTTCTAAGAGGTAAAAACTATAAAATTGGGCAAATATTAACACACACAAACTCACTAAAGGAAGTGTGTGCATAGTGCATGGGACAAAGAAGCCCGTAGATCACACAATGTGCCATATGCGGGATTGTGTATGAGAAAATCCGTGAACTCCTATGAATGACACATTTATGGTTCTTTTCGGCCCCTCAACTACTTATGAACTATATCCCAACTTGATTTGACCTTCATATTTGAGCTAAAATTGAATGGGAGGTTGGTCAAGGACCAAAGGGTGCCCTAAAGGGCCCCTTGTTCACACTAAGAACCAGTTGAATATTTCCTTGAAGAAATTCTATAAATGGAGGCCATGGGTGTACTAAGAAATTAAGATTTTCATAGTATTGTTATGTTGCCTCAATCCTCCCTTGAGAATCCTATTTTCTCCTTGGAGCATTCTAGCAACGTCTCAATAGGCCATTCCACTCACCTTTTGAGGTAATTGGCATTGATTTCTTCATAATTTGCCATTTTTTTTTTCTACCATTGTAAGAAGAGCTCTCCAATAGGGAAATCAAGAGCCCTCCCAAGGAGGAAGAGGGGATCCATAAGTCCTCATTTTTCTCTATGGTGTTTTTCCAACTAATATAGTTATCCATTGGTGGCATAATCTTGGTCATTGGTTGATTGTTTTGGTTCTAAGTTTCTTATGCATTATAGTTTTATTTCTTTAGTTTTTTTAGTTTGTTTAGTTGTTTATTTCATGTGATTGGTTTTTTTAACTCATGCACTAACCTCTGTCTTGTCTAGTAGGCCCAACTAGGCATGCAAGTGCCCTTGTGTTTCTCACCAAAGTGATGAAATAGACACAATAGATTGGAGACTCCACTGGGGAAAGGTATCAATCCCCACCCCCCCCCCCAACGCATATCAGAATGTGCATGGGTATTTCATCCCACAGGTGTACACACAGCGCACTGTACACCCAAAATGATTTTTTTCTTTGTGCACTATGTGCCCACTACATATCTGTATGAACTGTAACCTGCGGACATTTCTAGAGTTTCAAAATTGTAAGATTTTTTATGATGATTTGAAGGCCCCTAGCCTTCAAATTCTTCCTTTCATGCAATTTGTAAATGCACTCCATTTAGAATCCTTTCCCATATGAGAGTTTATCTAAACATAGGCAGTTAGGGGGTAAAAATAACCATACATTCTCCTCTTTCGTTTTGGTGTCCACATGGATGGATTTTTTAGTTTGTAAAAATTTAAGGTGAGATTATGGATATCACATATAAAAAAACTTGCATTGGGACCATAAATCAACTTTGATCATTTAGTATGCTCTTCTCTTGCACCATAGAGCAATCTTGAGAATCATAAAGGTGGTTAAGGAGACATTTAATCTCCCTTAACAAAAATATTTAGGAGAGGAAAAATCCCCCCTAGGGATCCTCTTAGTTTCATTTTGAAATCATCTTAAATTTGTAAGGGCCCATACATGCCCACATGTTTAAAACTTAGGATAGTTTCTTGAAGTTTCTTTCTTAGTTTACATCACTAGGGGAGTTTAAAGATCAAATGTAACAGGCCCATACATTCCCACATGCTTGCAATCTAGGATAGTTTTTCAAGATTTCTTAGTATAAACAACATTAGGGAGTTTAAAGGATTGGTAAGGACCCATTTGTCCAAATGCTATTTCTTTAGGGATTTTAAAATTCTGCAAGGTTGTACCAGTGACACTTAGTAAGATAGGTAAAAAATATCTGTAAGGACCACAAGAAGTCCACATGTTGCAAATTCACACCTAACTCATTAAAATTTGGCACATTTCATCACTTGCTCACACACAAAGTCACTCCTCACTCTCATAATTTCCATCTTGAATTGTGGAGGTTGAATTAGGTTTTCTCCAAAGGAATTATGAAACATCCCACTATTTCTTGAATAAATTATCCACACCCACTTAATTCAAACAAGATTGGTTCACACCCCCAATCTCTCAACCCACCACATCTAAAATTTTTCTAAAAACTCATTAAGTTTTCCTCCACAAGAGGTGCCAAAAGAAATTTTTTAGTCTAGGTAGGATGTCGGGGGTAGACATCCAAATAACCCCCTGTTATCTGGTTCTCGCATTTTCAAACATTAGAAGTTGACAAATAGGGAAATTTAAAATCCTCCAAGTCAAGTGTTCCTACACCATAAGGCAGGGAGATACTTGTGAAGGGTTGAAGGCCTATGTCTGGTTATTCTGTGCATCCCCCCTTAAGTCACCCCACTCTTGGAAGGGATCCATCCCGTGACCCATTTTTGAGGCCGAAAATCTAAATGTCGCACTTTGACTGAGGTACCTAGTGGCCAAATTTAGGACATCTACCCAGGTGGAAATTATGGGTTGCAATTGCACCTTGATCAGATTTTGTGTGGCTATTGGGAAATATCTCCATATCTTTCGGGATATGCACCATCTACCCCTCATTATAACTGATTATTTCATCCTTCACCAGTTTCTCTTTCAGTGGCTTCAGACCCCACTATTGAGTCCTCTTGGAAGGTCTAGTGCTATTTGAGAGGAAGGATGATATGTATTTTAGGACAAAAGAATTTTTTTTATTTGTTCCCCCACGCAGAAAAAATCCACCTACCCACATGTATTCTTATTTACAGTTGATTTATGTGTGATGCTCATTTTATTACATACAATTGTGAGTTATATTGTGAAGGTCCGAATTATACAAGTCTCTTTTTCATCTATTTCTCTCGTTTCCATTTGAACACATTCACTTTGCTAGTCAAACATCATAGGGTACCCACAGAATCCCCATCATTCCAGATGCTTGCAGAATATCCCTCCTATTTTAGGAGGAGTTTCTAGTCTTGCCAACTCACAAACTCAACCATATCACACCCCTATGAGGGCCACTATTTTGGGATCAAATTTTCTTGGTTCTAATTTACTTGGGTCCAATTCCCAAGGCAATCCATCCACTATCTCTCCTTCACAAGAAGGCAGGGGGAAAACTTCTTCTCAAGGGAGAAGTATAACCCTTGCTTGGTTCTAATTTACTTGGGTCCAATTCCCAAGGTCATCCATCCACTAGCTCTCCTTCACAAGGAAGCAGGGGGGGAACTTATTCTCAAGGGAGAAGTACAACCCCACCAAATCCCCCTCAAGGGTCAGGTCCACTACCTGATCACACCATGCCTAGATCTAATCCTCCACCACCACCACCCATGCCATATTTGGCATCTCTCAACATTCCTGATTTGAGTAAACTCATGAATGATCCTATATTACATGACCCCAAATGGCCCAATATGCCTACGAAACTACCTTCAGATATTCCAAAATTTCAAGGCAAATTGGGGGAAGATCCCACCAACCATGCCATGACCTTCCACTTATAGTGCTCTTCAAACAACATCATGGATAACTCCATCCGCTTAAGGTTATTTCAATGAACACTCACTGGTCCATCAGCCAAATGGTATGTAGACAAACAATCAGGGTCCCATGTGACTTTTGAATCCTTGTCAAAAGAATTTTTGGCCTTTTTTCAACTACCAGTTCGTCATGAAACTAGTTTAGAATTTCTCTCTGAGTGCAAGAAAACCTCAACTATGCATATTGTTGACCACATCCACGAATGGCGTCGGCGACGTAGTTTATGTAAAGAAGAAACCACGAAAAAACAACACCTCGATTGGTTTCTAAAATCACTCGTGTCTATACTTGCCAAAGATGTGGCATCCACCTTCCCCCAATCCGAAGAGGAAGCCATCAACAAGGCTCAATAGTTCAAGCTCATTTATGCTCAGTTAGGTTACTTATACACAGTATTACTGTGACATCCCCAACCACCCACGGGCCAGGAAATGCCACTCTAGAACATTCTTTCATGCTCTGATACCATATTGTAACATCCCCGACCATCCATGCTAGGACACGCTACACCAGAAAACACTTATGCTATCTCTGTGGAACATACTGTAACATACCCAGCATATAACTAAGATATGCTACATAAATTTTTCTAACTGCATGCAATTAAAACATATGCACATAGAACACTTGTGAAAGCTTTACATGTAAAACATAAACAGAAAAATACATTTCGTAAATGAATGGATTCACATTGAAATAACAGATGAACACATACATGCAACATATATAGGAAATACCCATAAAAATAAACACATAAATAATAATGCAGCATGTAAACTTATCACACAATTGGCACTTATCTTGTTAAGAATGTCACCAACTGCGTGCAGACCTTCCACAAACATCCCAGCCTTAGACCACACTGTTCATCACTCTCAACAGTGAGTCACCCCTGAGCTAGGACTAAACTCCACCCGAGTAAAGGGTTCCTAACCAGGCTCATGACTCATGGAAACAAGAAAGACTCTGTCACAGTGCTCACTCAACTAACAACCTACAGTCTCTCATTCCCCACATGCCTATCTCACCCAAGGAAGTGTGCCCTTTCTTTTCTCAACAGTCCCTTGGCTGCCCCAATTTCCTTCTAGGGCTTCAGCAACAGGTCGGATAGGAAGTCTCAGAGCCCTGTAGTTGTAGTTTAGCACCTTCAAGAAATCAACTCCCAGCAATTCTCTCACCCAGAGAATTTCCCACAGGCCTGACAACCTGCCTCTTCAATATCCCATGGGCTTGACAACTCGCTTCTTCATTATCCCATGGGCCTGACAACCCGCTTCTTCAGTCCATCTTCCCAGCTAACCAACTACACCAACCTTTGTGGCCATGGATACAAGTTCAGATACAGTGAAATGAATGTCTGAGGATAACTGACTGCGTGAGTGAGAAATGGTCATGGAATCATGGTTGAAATATGGAAGGAATGATGGAAAAAATATGTCGATCCGAATGATGGGGGGTGTGAAAATGAACTAAGTCCCAACAATATGTATTCATGTCCCCAACTTGACGCTTTTCATGTTGGGAGCTACTTTGGCCCACTTGTCCCCAACTTTAGAACTTAGGATAAAATAATTATCCATAATTTATTATTTAAGAAATATTAATATAATACTCCTTTCTGGCTTAAGCTCCCTATATTAGCCCCTTTCCTTAACTTAGCCCCTCCCTTTCCCTAACTAGTGGATTTTAATCCCCCATCTCTTTTATCGTGGTCAGTCTGCGCACAGCGATGTATTTTATATTAAATATGAGACATGTACAAAAACAGGCACACTAGCCTTTAACATCTAGGATCTCCGGCCTAATCAAAACATAAGCATCCTGTCTTATAATAACTGGCTCACCATCCTATAAAACATATCATATACAAAAAGGCTCCCTGGTCTCAACATTGCGTGCACTTAAGATACTGCATGCGGTATTCTGGAATGTGCACACTTCCTCATTTTACTGTGTAGTACATGCGTGCACTATGCCATGAAATGTACATACAAAAATGATATCAAAATAGCTCACCAACTTAAGTACATTTGTATTTACACTTACAATTAGGTTCGGCCTTAGGGATATTACAATCCCCTCCCCGTATTTATGCACTATCCTTAGTGCATCATGTACCCATGTACAACAAAATTTCAAAAATCCTCAAAAAGATGCAGGTATTCTAGCTGCATTGCATCCTCATGCACCCAAGTAGCATCCTCGGGACCGTACCAGGTCCATTAAACCTTTACAATCCATATGGCTCGATTCCAGAGATGTTTGATTTTTCGGTCCAGAATGTGCACCAGATGCACTTGAAAAATGCCTTCTTACTCCACCTGAATCACATTCTAATCAATAACATGATTAGTATCAAGTATATATTTCTTTAGCAAGGACACATGGAATGCATTATGAATAGACATAGATGCAGGAAATGCAATCATATAAGCTATTGGACCAATCCTCTCTTGGATTTCAAACAGCCCACAATAGCGAGCTTCCAACTTTGAACAATTTCCCAACTTCAGGGAAATTTTGTTGGCTTTCACTTTCAAGAATACATGGTCACCCACTTCAAATTCCTTGTGATTTATGACCTTATCAACATAGATTTTATACCTATCTTGGGAAACCTTTAAATTTTGTTTTATTTTCAACATTTTCTCTTCCATTTCCCTAAGAAAATCTAGCCCAACCACTGCTCTATTTGTTGGGTTATCCCAGCTTACCGATGTGTTGCACTTTCTTCCATAAAGTGCCTCAAATGGGCTCATCTTTAGAGATGCTTGGTACCCATTGTTATAAAAAAACTCTACCAAGTGTAGGTTGTCTTCCCATTTTGATGGTTTATCCATCACATACATCCTTAACATATCCTCAATCACCTGATTCACCCTCTCTATTTTTCCATCTGTTTCTGGGTGATAAGTTGTACTAAAATTTAGATTTGTTCCAAATCCATTAAATAATCCCTTCCAAAATTTTGAGGTAAATTTTGGATCTCCGTCAGACACAATTGTCTTGAGTATGCCATGTAATCTAGAAATTTCCATCATATAAACATCAACAATGTGTGATGCCTTGTGAGTGAGCTTAACTGGAATAAAATGGGCAGCTTCAGTAAGCTTATCCACCACTACCATGATAGAATCATGTTGCTTGTTTGTTCTGGGCAGTTTGGTAATGAAATCCATGGTTAAAACTTCCCATTTCCACTCAGGAATGGATAATGGTTGTAGAAAACTAGCTAGGTGTCTATGATCAACATTTACCTTTTGATATTCCAAACATCTGGCAATAAAATCAACAACCTCTTTCTTCATGCCTGGCCAATAATATTGGCTCTTGACAGCTGCAATAGTTTTATGATATCCTAGGTGCCCAAAATAAGGCACATTCTGCATTTCTCTCGATATTAGATTTTTCAAGTCCTGGGAATTTGGTACATAAATTCTACCCCTGTACATGAGAATTTCATCCTTATCTAGCTTATATTCTTCAATTTTCTGCAGCAAATTACCTTGTTGTAGTTTTGCCACTAAATCCTTGTATTGTAAATCTGATTTGGTAGTCTCTATAATTCTATGTTTGAAATTTGATTGATACATGCTAATGGATGTAGCATGCATTTCATGCACTCTTCTACTGAGTGCATCATCCACTTTGTTCTCTTTCCCCTTGATATGCTTTATATCAAAGTCATATTCGCTTAGAAATTCTAACCATCTGCTTTGCATAGCATTTAAAGTTGGCTGATCAAACAAATATTTCAGACCATTGTGGTTTGTTCTCATCTCAAACCTTTTCCTCATGAGGTAGTGTCTCCATTTCCTCAAGGCATGTACTATGGCTGCCAACTCCAAATCATGAGTGGCATAGTTTCTTTCATGCTCCTTCAACTTCCTTGATTCATAACATATAACAAACCCATTTTGACTAAGGACTCCACCAAGTCCCTCTTTACATGCATTTGTGCATACAATGAAGTCTTCATTTGGGTCTGTTATCCTAAGTATTGGAGCACTTGTTAATAACTGTTTTAAGTGTTGGAAACTCTTCTCACAATCCAATGTCCACTGAAACTTCACACCCTTTCTTTGCAAGATAGTGATTGGGTGTGAAATCTTTGAAAATCCTTCGATAAATCTTCTGTAGTATCCTACAATCCCCATGAATGATCTCACCTTTGTCACATTCTTTGGCACTACCCATTCTATAATGGCTTCTATCTTCGAAGGATCCACTACTATCCCATCCTTTGAAATGATATGACCCAAATAGTGAATTTGCTTCTGATAAAATGAGCACTTGCTCAATTTGGCATACAATTGATGCTCCCTTAATACTTGCAAAACCATCCTCAAATGATGTTCATTCTCTTCCTCTGACTTGTAATATATGAGAATGTCATCCAAAAAGACAATGACAAATGTGTCTAAATATTCTTGGAAAACACCATTCATTAAGCACACGAAAAAAACTAGTGCATTTGACAACCCAAATGGCACCACTGTGAATTCATAATGACCATACCTTGTCCTGAAGGAGGTCTTGTTGATATCTTCATATTTAATCCTTACCTGATGAAATCTTGACCTAAGATCTATCTTTGAAAATATCTTTGCATCCTTCAATTGATCAAAGAGATCTTCAATCCTTGGCAGAGGATACTTGTTCTTCACAGCTACTTTATTCAACTGTTTGNAAAGGAGGTCTTGTTGATATCTTCATATTTAATCCTTACCTGATGAAATCTTGACCTAAGATCTATCTTTGAAAATATCTTTGCATCCTTCAATTGATCAAAGAGATCTTCAATCCTTGGCAGAGGATACTTGTTCTTCACAGCTACTTTATTCAACTGTTTGAAATCAATACACAATATTAATGTTCCATCCCTCTTCTTCACAAACAAGACTGGGGCACCCCAGGGTGACACACTTGGGCATATATACCCCTTCTTTAGAATCTCTTCAAGTTGCATTTTCAACTCCTTCAACTCTAGTGTACTCATTTTGTAAGTAGTCTTTGACACTAGAGTTGCTCTAGGCATTATATTTATAGAGAAATCAATGTCCCTCCTTGGGGGTAGTCTTGGTACCTCCTTGAACACATATTCAAAATCTTCCAGGACTGCATAATCTTCCAAATTTGGCACCTTATCTTTAGGTGTCTCCTCCATATGAGATGCAAATATTTGATGCCCTTTTCTGTAACATTTCTTTGGCTACAATGCTAAAATCTCTCTGATGGTTACTGCCCTGGGAATTCCATGCACTTTCCTTAGTTTACCTTCATCATTCAAGCAAGTACATTCTTTGTTATGACAGTCTAGGAGAGCATGATGTTGGTCCAACCAATCCATCCCAATTAGACAGTCATAGGAACCTAAAGGCAAGATGTTCAAATCTTACCTGGTGTTCAGTCCATTCATGTCCATAAGACATGACTTAACCATCTCATTAACTTTTATTTTCATTCCTATAGCCAACTGCACCAGCCAAGATTTCCCATGCTTGCTTCTTGGCAAATGAAAACTTTCCACCATCTTAGGATCTATATAACTATGACTAACTCCTGAATCAATTAAAATAGCAATGGTTTGGTTGTTGATCATAGCTTCCTCTTCAATCATATGTGACTGATACTTTTCTTACTTGTTGTCCAGGGATGCATAGATCCTATGTACCTTTCTTTCCATGTCCTCCACTGTTTCATCTTGTTGTACATTGTGAACAGTCCTCCCTTTTTCACCTCTATGAGCACAATCTCTGAACATGTGATCCCCTGTACAACCCCAACATTGAATAGGTGGTTTCCTTGGCCTTTGACTCCCTATGTCAATCGTTATGGATTCTTTAGGAGTTTGTTGTCCCTAAGGATTGTTTCTGAAAAATGGTGGCTTATATCCCTTCTTCCTCTGATCCACCTTGAATTTATTTTTGTCTTCCCAAGCTTTTTGGAATGTTGGCCTTGATTTTTTTTTTATCATATAGGCATTTAGATCACCTTATGGTCTCCTCCAATGTCTTGGGATCATCATACTATATTTTTTCATTGATAAATGATGGAATGATGGCAATCCACTCAAATACCTTTGAATATTCACTATCTCATTCTTGATGAAAGAGACGTACTTCAATAGTTCTAAAAACCTTCTCTCATATTTATCAATGGTCATACTCCCAAGCTTGAGTTCAAAGAAATATTTCATTTTCTTGTCATAGTATCTCTTAGTCAGGTATTTCTTCTCAAAATACCCCTTGAATTCCCTCCAAGTAACACTTTTCTCTTTAATGTGTTGCACCTGCACAAGCTAGTCCCACCACATGGATGCCTTTCCCTTGAGTTAATAGATGGAAATTCTACCCTCTGCAAGAGAAGAATAATTATGCAATTGAAAATACTTTCTCATGCCCAACAGCCATGTCTCTTCATATTCATCCTTCTTGTGCTCACCATCAAAAGTAGGAGGTTTGATTTTGTTCATTTCTCCTCATAGTTCCTCCACCCCATAACTTGTATTATTCCCGACAGGGGATGGACTTGAGCTGCTATGATATCTCTTATTGGAATGCCTTGGGGAGTGATGGTGATGTCATCTAACACTTCTTTATTTTCGTTTCTCATCATGAGACTTGTGACTTCCTGATTTGCTCGAGCCACTCTCCTTATCCAATTTCTTTTCTATCCTATTCAAGATCTGTAATAACTTCATGTTGAAGTAATACTACTACTCCTTAGCTCTCATAAGCCTTTCATTATTAGCCTTATGGATTTGGACATCCTTCTGCAAATTTTTAATGGTCTCTGCCATATTCATGTTTTCATTCCTTTGTTCTCCATGCCCATTGGAGTTTGTTCCTTCAATGCTCAAATGGACATCCATCCCTCTGAATTCATATTCCTGGTTGTGATTCCCTTGTGCCTCTTCAATTACTCTAGACTCTAAGTTTATCTTGATCTAGTTGTTGTTAACTCTAAAAAATGTGCAGCCAACAAAACTTTGTCGAGCTAACTGTTTCAACAATTTCATGAAAATATGAAACATTCTGGCTCAATAATATATATCAGAATCCTTTCATCTGATTTCCTGGAAATTTGAATGCCTTGATCAATTTTTTGGGTGGACAATTATATTCCACTATCCAAGACCTTTCCAATGCCTGCTCACATGCTCAATTCCGAGTCTTGAGCATAAATTTATGGCTCCATGGAGCTAGTTGGGTCTTATAATTTACTCTTCACTGTTTCTGTTGTTGTTCACCCTTCAAACAACTTCGCATGCACAAATTTCAATATGTGCACCCGTATTTACCATGTGTTGCAACATCACAAGGGAAATTGTGCTTCGCGCACTTTAAAACCATTGTGTATCCCTTCTTTGTCACGCTAATAACTTGCGCACACTTTTGGTTCTTGCACTAATACTCATTGCGTGTAGTTATTTGTATCACGCACTGATATTCCACATGCATTTCACTCTATGCATTACACCATGCCAAAGTTCAATATTCCCCCACCATGCACAATAACATGTGCACACCATTGATTACACTACCGCGAGACAACTTATACTCATACTGTGCGTGCACAAACCAAACTCTTCTGTGCTTTGCAATACTGCACACACCACGTGCACCATTACTATGTGTGTGCACACCGCACAATTCCAAATTTAGCATGCGCATCCACACACCAATATTTTTCCGTGCGGCGCCAAAATTTTCCACACACACCCTGACACCATATTTTTCTGTGTGGTACTAAATTTTTATCACGCGCACCTGCACGCTGTCATTTTTCCGTGCAGCACCAAAATTTAACGTGCGCATCAACACACCAATACCTTGCTGCATAGTGCCGAATTTTACCTATCCCAAGATTTTCACTGTGCCACATGAACTTTTGGTGCACCCAACTGCGCACATTCACCTTTATGCGCATCGATTCCTTGTGAATTATGTTGCAGAAATTGGGGCTTTTCCCAATTTACCATAGACATTCGACAACTATGAAATTCATTCAATTTCACCCTGATAACACTAGCTCAAACTCTGTAACAAAATATCATTGTGGGTTGACATTTCTGGAACGATTTTTTCCCAAACTCAATTCACGAATTGGGAATTTTAATTATTAAACTCACTCCAACTGTCATGGATTCACTGTAACTTCAAATTCGACCAATTCCATGTCCAAATTTGCTAGAACAAATATTAAATCAGCAATATCTCATCACTTGGATGAATTTATCTATTTTCTCGTGAATTCAACCACATAAATTGTGGATTTTCCCCATTTCCGCCTAGTTGTTGTTAATTTTTACCATGGATGTTCTACAAACTGAAATTTGGCCACTTCAAAATAAATCCTCTGTGACATTCTGCTTCAACTCAACCTTTCCGGACCATCTAGGCTCAGTTTTGGAACTGAAGCTTTGATACAAATTTGTAACATCCCCAGCCACTCACAAGCTAGGAAGTGCCACTCTAGAACATTATTTCATGCTTTGATACCATATTGTAACATCCCTAACCATCTATGACGGGCCACGCTATGCCAGAAAACACCTATGTTCTTTCTGCGGAACATACTGTAACATACCCAACATCTAATTGAGCTATTCTACATAAATTTTTCTAACTGCATGCAATTAAAACATATGCACATAGCACACTTGCGAAAGATTTACATGTAAAACATAAACAAACAAATACATTTCGTAAATGCATGGATTCACACAAATAATAGATGAACGCATACATGCAACATATACAGGAAATACCCATAAAAATAAACATGTAAATAAAAATTCAGCATGTAAACTTATCACACAGTTGGCACTTATCTTGTTAAGAATGTCAACAACTGCGTCCAGAACTTCCACGAACCTCCTAGCCTTAAACCAAACTATTCATCACTTTGAACAATGAGACACCCCCGAGCTGGGACTAAACTCCACCTGGGTAAAGGGTTCCTAACTAGGCTAATGGCTCATGGAAATAGGAAAGACTCTATCCTAGTGCTCACTCAACTAACAACCTACAGTCTCTCATTCCCCACATGCCTATCCCACCCAAGGAAGTGTGCCCCTTCTCTGTTCAACAATCCCTCGGCTGACCCACTTGCCTTCCAGGTCTTCAGCAACAGGCCAGACAGGAAGTCTCAGAGCCCTGTAGCTGTAGTTTAGCACCTTCAGGAAATAAACTTCCATCAATTCTCTCACCCAGAGAATTTCTCGTGGGCCTGACAACCCGCCTCTTCAATATACCATGGCCCTGGCAACCCACTTCTTCAGTATCCCATGGGCCTGACAACTCGCTTTTTCATTC